>VWZG01004250.1:0-25855 GCA_013396735.1 Grallaria varia | reverse complement strand
GCGCTCCGGCTGAGCGCCCCTTTCCATCCCATCCCATCCCATCCCGTCCGTCCCGTCCCTTCCCTTCCCATCCCATCCCTTCCCATCGCATCCCGTCCCGTCCCGTCCGTCCCGCCCCGCGGACCTTGGCCGGGGATGCTGGCGGGATGCCGGGCGCGCTGGCCTGGGCGCTGCTGGCCGGGGCGCTGCTGCTGCCCCCGCCGCCCGTCCTGCCCCAGCCCCCGCCCCGGCGGGTGCGGGAGACCGAAGCCGACTTCAACACCGTCTACACCGACTGGGTGGACACCGACCTGCTCAACATCTACGCCTTCCAACACAGCGTGCGGAGGAACAGGGTGAGCCGGGGGGTCGCCACGGTCGCGGCGGGCTGGGTGTCCCCCCGTCGCGGCGGGCTGTTGGACGTGCGGGGCTCGGCGGGCTCTGCCACGACGGCCGAGCAAAGTCCGGCTCGGCCAACGCCTCGCCTGGCGCTGTCCCGCAGACCGAGGGCGTGCGGGTGTCGGTGAACGTCCTCTCCGACCACAAGACCCTGCCCGTGCTCTTCGTGGTGAGGCAGAAGGAGGCGGTGGTCTCCTTCCAGGTGCCGCTCATCCTCCGGGGTCTGTGAGTACCGGCGGGCTCCCCACGCGGGGCAGCCCCTCCCCGGGGCTGGGATCCACCCCCGGACAGGGTTTTTGCCCGGCGTGGGGGGCTCACAGAGCTCTGCCCGCCCAGGAACCAGCGGAAATACGCGTACCAGGAGGTGAGCCGCACGCTCTGCCAGCCGCAGACCAAGAGCGAGGTGGAGACCCAGCACTTCTACGTGGATGTCTCCACGCTGTCCCTCAACACCACCTACCAGCTGCGGGTCACACACGTGGAGAACTTCATGCTGCGGTGAGGGGAGCCCCGTGGCACAGTGCCCGTCCCTGCCCGCTGCCTGCGGGCTCCCCTTGCCACCCATAGATTATACAGTCATAAAATCAACTGGGTTGGAAAAGACCTCTGAGATCATCAAGTCCAACCCTTGATCCAATGCCACTGTGATTACCAGATCATGGCACTCAGTGCCACGTCCAGTCTCGGCTTTCAGGATTCTCAGTGAATCCACCCCCTCTCTGGGCAGGCCATTCCAATGCCTGATTACTCTCTCTGTAAATTATTTCTTTCTAATGTCCAACCTAAATTTCCCCTGGCAGAGATTAAGCCCGTGCCCTCTTGTCCATCACCTTTCCATGCTCTCTCTGCAGGACAAATGAAAGGTTCAGCTTCAACGCCACGGCTGCCCAGCCACAGGTGAGGGGAGCTGGCATGGCGTGGCACGGAATGGGGGGGGGTTCTGTGCCACGTGTGGCAGCAATGGGACCTTTCCCCCACCCCTGCAGTACTTCAAGTATGAGTTCCCTGAGGATGTGGACTCGGTGATCGTGAAGGTGACCTCGGCCATGGCCTTCCCCTGCTCTGTCATCTCCATCCAGGACATCCTGGTAGGTTTGGGTGGTGGGGTCTCTGGGTGACCCGTGGGGTCCAATGGGGCTGACGGTCCCTCTGCCCCTCCCAGTGCCCCGTCTACGACCTGGACAACAACGTGGCCTTCATTGGGATGTACCAGACCATGACGAAGAAGGCGGCCATCACGGTGCAGGTGGGCACGGGGCTGTGCCACTGGGCTGAGCTGCTCCCAGCCCCTGCCTGGTGCTGCCGGGTGCCTCTGGTTATCAGGGCTCGCAGAGGCTGTCCCTGGGATGACCTCTGGCGTGGAGATCCCCATCTGGGCTCTGCTGACCCCCCATCTCTCCCCCCTGGCACTGCTGCTGCAGAAGAAGGATTTCCCCAGCCACAGCTTCTACGTGGTGGTGGTGGTGAAGACGGAGGACGAGGTGTGCGGGGGTGCTCTGCCCTACTACCCCCTCTCCAAAAACGCCTCGCCAGGTACATGGGGGGCTGGAGGAGGCACAAACCCTGCTGCCATGGGTGGGGACACATTGGGGACAGGGCAGAGAGCTGAACCCTGCCTGTGCCCTCTTCTAAGATGAACCTGTGGATCAGCACAACCGGCAGAAGATGCTGGATGTGATGGTGTCACCTGCCATAACCTGTGAGTCTAGGAGGGGCTAGGGGTGCTGGGAGGTGGTGGGCTCTGCAGGGACCCACAGCGGGTCCCCAGAAGTGCCACCCCCCCTGAGAGCTTGTCCTGGCTCTGCACAGCGGAGGCCTACGTGAGCAGTGTGCTCTTCTGCCTCAGCATCTTCCTGTCCTTCTACATCCTCACGTTGCTCATCGCCTGCTGGGAGAGCTGCCGGTGAGTCCCTGGGTGTCACTGCCCTTCTGGGTGCTGAGCCTGTGGGCACCATCCTGTGCCCAGTGTGGTGAGGGCCCTCGGGCTGTGCCCCCTTGCCCTGGTAGTGGCACCGCCAGGCTGATGGCTGCTTCCCTCGGCAGGCAGCACAAGAGGAAGGGGCTCCTGTCAGCCATGGACTCGCCCAGCCTGGACACAGGTGAGGGATGGAGGCAGCAGCCAGTGGCATGGGGGTGTCTGCCTGGGGGATTCCTGGGTTTTCTGCCCTCGTGAGCCCATGGCAAAGCCCCTGGTTCTGCAGGATTTCTCCACTATCCCCCTGAGCCCCGCTTGCCCCTCAGCTCCCTGGGGACCAATCCCAGTGTCAGGGGATGGGGGGTCCCAGACTTCTTCACTGCGGGGCTCGCAGGGCTGTGCTGGGGCTTTGCATCTCACCAGCTCTGTCTCTTTCTTCCCATGACTTTCCGGGGATTCCCAGCATCACTCCTGGGTAGGTGCCAGCTCTGTCCTTGGCTCTGAGCTCACTCTGTGCCAAAGCAGGGGTGTAGGGTACTGCTCTGAGCCCAAGGGCCATGCAGCCCTGGGACAGGGGTGCCACCAGGGGTGACAGGGACCATCCTGTCCCGCAGGTCACTCACACAGCATCCCTGACGCCCTCCTGGGCCGTGCTTACGACAGCTATGGTTATGGCTCCTTCGGTGAGTCCCCCACCCTGTCCTTCACCCCCCCCTGCCCATGGGCCGTGCCCACCTTCTGCCTGTCCTCGCAGGGAACGGCTCGTCCAGCAGCACCGAGGGCGTCCCGGACAGCCTGGGCTCGACAGAAGTCTCCTACAGTTATGTGGGTAAGTTGTGGGGCGACTGGTGTGGCCACAGCCCTGCAGAGCCCTGTGACCAGTGGCATCCCAGCTCTGCCCCTCACCATCTCCGGGAAGGGTCCTGGGGCTGGCAGCCCCCCTGTGCAGCCCACAGCAGGGTCTCCATTGGTGCCAGTGGTGGGGTGGGCACACGCCAGGCAACCCTGCTCCAGTAACTGTGGCTTTCCTTTGAAGGGCAGGAGCAGTTCAAGCGGCGCACGTCCTTCGCCCCGACGAGGCCGCTGTGCCTTCCCATGGGTAGATGCTGGTACCGGGCAGGGTCGGGCCAATCAAGGCAAAATCTGCCCAGCCCCAAGTTTGTGCCTGGGGCACAGAGCACCCCAGCTCCCCTCCCTCAGAGCCAGGGCAGTGCCAAGTGGCTGTGGGGCAGGACATTGTCTGCCCGGTGTGTCCCCAGTGTGGCAGCGTCCCAGGGAATGGGCACGGGGTGATGCTCACCCACACATGTCCCTGGGGCAGTGCCAGCACAGGGTCTGCGGGGAGCTGGAGCCTGTCCCCCATGAGAGATGGCAGAGAGGCAGCCAAGAGGTTAATTGGGTGTGATTGGGGTCCCACGGGGTGGGTGCCAAGGCGGGCTGGGCCAGGGGCAGTGCTGACGGCGCAGCTCGGCCGCAGGGGAGCGGTCACTGGAGAACGTGGCCGGCCGGCCGCGCCTGGACTCACTCAGCTCCATCGAGGAGGATGACTACGACACATTGGCCGACATCGACTATGACAAGAACGTCATCCGCACCAAGGTGTGTCCCACCCCGGCCCCTGGGCCGTGCTGGCTGCTCCCCACTGCCTGGGCAACCCCTCACCAACCTCTCCTTCCAGAAGTACCTGAGTGTGGCCGACCTGGCGCGCAAGGACAAGCGGGTGCTGCGGAAGAAGTACCAGATCTACTTCTGGTGAGGGGGATGGGGGCACTGAGCAGTGTCCCCACCTGGGGCGGGCAGCAGGGCCCCCTTGACACCCCTCTGCTCCTCCCAGGAACATCGCCACCATTGCTGTCTTCTACGCCCTCCCCGTCATCCAGCTCGTCATCACCTACCAGACAGTAAGTGGGGCCAGGTTGGCAGCGAGTGGGGCTCCCAGGGGCTCTGGGGGCTGCAGTCCCAAACCCTGCTCCCCAGCACAATGGGGACGCCCCAGGGAGTTCCCCCTTGACCCTCACCCTGCCCATGAATGCAGGTGGTGAACGTCACTGGCAACCAGGACATCTGCTACTACAACTTTCTGTGTGCCCACCCACTGGGGAACCTCAGGTGAGTTTGGGGTGGGTGGTGGTGGGTGGCTGGAGGTCCCCTGTACCCAGGGCTGGGCTGTAGCCCCGAGGACAGAGTGGGGTCCGCAGCACCCATGTCTGGACTGGCCCCTTGCAGCGCCTTCAACAACATCCTCAGCAACTTGGGGTACGTCCTGCTGGGTTTGCTCTTCCTGCTCATCATCCTGCAGCGCGAGATCAACTACAACCGGGCGCTCATGCGCAATGACGCCCACGCCCTGGTAAGGGATGGGGGGCTGCAGGGATGACCCGGGGTGGGCTCAGCCACACAGGACCTCCCTGCCATCCCTCCCCTCTGCCCCACAGAAGTGTGGCATCCCCAAGCACTTTGGGCTCTTCTATGCCATGGGCACCGCCCTCATGATGGAGGGGCTGCTCAGCGCCTGCTACCACGTCTGCCCCAACTACACCAACTTCCAGTTCGGTGAGTGACCCCCTCCAGCCCCCTGCCACTCGTGCCGGGGCCACCCACGCCCTGCTGACCACTGTCCCCTCCTCCAGACACCTCTTTCATGTACATGATTGCGGGGCTCTGCATGCTGAAGCTCTACCAGAAACGCCACCCAGACATCAATGCCAGTGCCTACAGTGCCTACGCCTGCCTGGCCCTAGTCATCTTCTTCTCCGTGGTGGGCGTGGTGAGTATGGCGGGCACTGGTGGGGCGAACACAGGTCACCCCACAGCTCATGAACCACCCCCTGATTTCCTCGCAGGTCTTCGGGAAGGATAACACAGTCTTCTGGATTGTCTTCTCTGTCATCCACATCGTGGCCACGCTGCTGCTGAGCACCCAGCTTTACTACATGGGGCGCTGGAAGCTGGGTGAGGGGAGGGGTCCATGAGCAGGGTGGGCAGGGGGACAGCGCTGTGTCCCCCCCAGTGTCACCTCCCCTCTCCCCGCAGACTCGGGCATCCTGCGCAGGATCCTGCACGTGCTGTACACGGACTGCGTCCGGCAGTGCAGCGGGCCCATGTACGTGGTGAGTGCTGGCACCAGGTCCCCCCTGGCTCTGCAGAGACCCCTCCTGACAGCCCCCACCCCAGAGGAGCTGCCCGCCACCCCTCACAGCCCCCTCACCCTTTGCAGGACCGAATGGTGCTCCTGATCATGGGAAACATCATCAACTGGTCGCTGTAAGCGCAGAGCCAGACCCCATCCTGCTTCTCCCCATCCCTGCTGCTGCCCCCACCCCACTCCTACAGCACAGTCCCCCCCCGCCCCAGCTGCTGTCCCTCTGCTGGGGCTGGGCTGGGGACAGCCAGCTTGTGACAGCTGTGAGCCCAGCATGGCAGGTCCCCCTGCAGCTGTGGCACCTCGGTGTCCCCATGTGCTATCTGATCTCCCCGGGGGTTGCTGGCGTGCCTTGAGGACAGCAAGCACCACGGGGAGGGGGCCCAGGCTGTGCTGACCCCACTGCCTGTCCCTGCCTCCCCAGTGCTGCCTACGGCCTCATTGTCCGCCCCAATGACTTCGCTTCCTACCTGCTGGCCATTGGCATCTGCAACCTCCTCCTCTACTTTGCCTTCTACATCATCATGAAGGTGGGAGCTGAGCCCCTGACCACCATGGGCCTGGTGGGGAGGGCAGGACACTGCTGCCAGGTCCTGCCCACACGGTGACCCGGGGCTCTCCTGCAGCTACGCAGCGGCGAGCGCATCAAGCTCATCCCCCTGCTCTGCATCGTCAGCACGTCCGTGGTCTGGGGCTTTGCCCTCTTCTTCTTCTTCCAGGGGCTGAGCACCTGGCAGGTGAGCAGGAGGGTGGCCCAGGCAGTGGGGTGGGCAGGGTGGCCACGGGCGGGCACAGTGGCACTGACTCTGTCCCCAACAGAAAACGCCAGCAGAATCTCGGGAGCACAACCGTGACTGCATCCTGCTCGACTTCTTTGACGACCACGACATCTGGCACTTTCTCTCCTCCATCGCCATGTTCGGCTCCTTTTTGGTAGGTGCTGGTTCCCCTGGCATGGCAAACCCTTGTCCCCAGCCCCCCCAGCTCACCACTGCCCCGCTGCCCTCGCTCCCCTTGCTCTGCAGGTGCTGCTGACACTGGACGATGACCTGGACTGCGTCCAACGGGACAAGATCTATGTCTTCTAGGAGCCTGCAGCCTCACGCTGCCCTGGGACTGTGCCAAATGCCCAGCTGCGGCCTCGGGAGGGGGGACCCACCCCTGGGGAGGGATGTCCTCGCTGCAGGTTCTGCCAGTCACTCCGTCCCCCTCCCCGCGGAGCCTGGGGGTCCCAGTGCACCTCCTCCCTGTCAGCCGGGTCCCTCCGGGCGCTACGTGCCCATCCCTGGGCCTGTCGTGGCCAAAAACAGGGCTGGGGGGCCACCGGGGCATCCTCCTCCGTGGCAAGTGACACTGGAAAAGGTGCTGCTGCTCCGTGTCCGTGTGCCCGTGGGCTCGGGGAGGGGATTGTGGCGAGTGCCGTGCCAGCAGCCCCGTGGCCCCCCGAGCTCCCAGGTGTGGGTCTCTCTTCAGTGCCTGAGTCGTATGGGTGGGAGATGGGGGTGTGTGGGGCCAGCACGGGGGTGGCAGTGGCCAGAGAGACCCCACTCGTGTCTCCTGAAGTGTCCCAGGAGGGGGGGTGGCCGCGATGGGCCCCCGTTGCCGCTCCCGCCGAGGTGCCGCGCGCTCTCCGTGCGTGGATCTGCTGGGAAGGGACTCGTATTAAAGTGTCTGCACTTTGCCTGTGCCTGCTGCCTCCTGCCTGGGCAGGGGAGCCCGGGGGGGTCCCAGGGGTGCCCGGGGGGATCAGTGGGATGCCTGGGGGGCTTGCAGGGGTGCCCTCGGCAGCAGCTGCCACCGAGTGTCAGCCAGGCACTGCTGTGGCACTGTCTCCTTCTCCCCAGGGGATTTTGGGAGAGTGGAGATGCTGCGGGGGCTGAGCTGCTGCTCTGGAGAGCCTCTGTGGGAGGCTGAGAGTGGTTTGTGTAGGGGAGGGGGGGATTGGCAACGTCAGGGGATGGGAGGGATGCCCGGAGGGGTCCCGTTTCCCAGGCAGCAAAGCTCCTGGGCGCTGGGGACCCGCGTAGCATCTCAGCGCGGTGCCAGGGCTGCTGCGTGCCCCGCTGTGCCCTGACCCGCTGCAGCTGGTGCCCGCGGGGCAGAGGGAATCCCGGGATGCTGCGGGATGCCCAGGCGCGGTGCCCGCGGGATGCCGCTGCCCGTCCCGGCCGGGCGGAGGGTCCCCGCGGGGATCCCACTGGCTCGCCCCCCGCTGCCGGCGGTGAGCGCATGGGGGAACCAGCCATGAAGTCAGGGCAGGAGCCCTCGGCGCGGCCGCCTGGCTATAAAAGGATTTACTCCATCAGCCCCCCGGCCGGGTCCGCCCCGGCCGCGGCCGCGCTGGGGCGGAGGCACGCGGGGAATGCTCGGGCACCGGCTTTCGCCGCTGCTTTTCGGAGTCTTTCCCCAAATATGGTGCCTGGGATGGGCGCCCCGGGAGGGAGGGCCGGGGGGGTGACATCACCGGCCCCGCCGCCCGCCTTTTAGCGCCTGGTCGGGGTCCCCGCGGGGCAGAGCGCCGGTCCCGCGCCGAGNCTGTACCTGCCATGGGGACCCTGTCCGTGGGACAGCGAAGCCGCTGCCGGCTCTGCGATCTGCTCCGAGTGATGCGGATTCAGTTCCTCCGGGTGGGATGCAGCTCCCCGGGATGCGGATGCTGCTCTTGGCATTGCACCGCTGGTTCCCGGAGGAGGGTCGGGGTCTCCGAAGGAGGGCCAGGCTCCGCGGGGGAGGGTCGGGGTTCCCTGCTCGGGCCGGGGTCGCTGACGGGGTTCTGCCCCTCTCCTGCCTCTCAGGACCGCGTTCCCATCGCGGTTCAGCTGCTGCGGGTCCCCCGGGCTCAGCCCCGCGGTGGCCGGAGGGGACGTGGCGGCTCAGGGCGGAGGAGAAGGGGCGACTCTATACCCCCGGCCCTATTCCTGCCCTGTGTCGGCGGGGAGGGGAGGTGGGCACGGGGCTGGCAGGTCCGGAGGTAGCTGATGGGCACTGCCGTGTGCCCGAGGGAGCCGCGGGTGATGTGGCCGGGGTCCGTGTGTGACCCCTCTGTGCTAGGTCGGGCCAGGGCACGGAGCAGGATTGGCTGTGGCATCGCTGGACGTGCCCAGCGGTGCTCGGGGGCCGGGTACAGGCTGCCCCTGGGGCTCCCGGGGTACCCCTGAATCGCTGGCAGCAAGCAGGGGCAGCGTCCTCGGCCGCACTGAGCCGTGCCGGGGCTCAGCCCGTCCTGCGGGAGCCGGGCTGCCTGTGCCCAGCGCGGATGTGGGAGCGAGCACACGGCTCCCGGAGGGCACAGCCCTGGCACTCTGAGGCTTCATGCCAAGCAAGGAGCTGCGCAGGGAGGAGCGAGGCCAGCTCTGTCGAGGGCTTGGCTGGTGCTCACGGTGCCTCTCCCTCCTGGCATCCTCCCTGGCATCCTCCCTGGCACCCTCGGGTCCTGCCCGCAGCCAGATACCTGCCATCCCTGCCCGCAGCATGTCCTTACAAGGGCATGGGCACGGCTCCCACCGCTCCTGCCTCGCCTGCGCTCCTCCCTGGCACCCGGATCCACCGCACCACAGCCAGCCCCGTCATGGTGTGGCCACCCTGCTGTGCCATGGCCACCATGCCATGTCACAGCCACCCAGCCCTGCTGTGGTCACCCTGCCACCAGGATCCTGGCACGGCTACGCCAGGGATGTTTGTGCCAACCAAGAGTTGGAAAGGGACAGGGATGAGGCTGCTCCCGTGCATAGCCTGAGCCAGGGAATGGGGACAAGGCACCTCTGTCAGGACAGGAACCCTCTGCCTGGGCAGGGTTTGGGGGCCATGGCTGTGAACTCACCTCCAAACACACCTGGACGGAGCTGAAAGGCTGTTGTGTGGTGAGGGCAGAGCCAAAAGAAGGGCATATCCTCACTGCATCAGGATGGGAGGTGGATGCCACAGGAATGCCATGGGGTCCCGGGGCAGAGGAACAGCATCTCCATAGCCTGACGGTCTCTGTGGTGCTGCCAGGTCTCCCACCACCGCAGCCATGGCAAACAAAGGCCCAGCCTACGGCATGAGCAGGGATGTGCAGTCCAAGATCGAGAAGAAGTACGATGATGAGCTGGAGGACCGGCTGGTGGAGTGGATTGTGGCGCAGTGCGGCTCCACCGTGGGTCGCCCCGAGCGGGGACGCCTGGGCTTCCAGGTCTGGCTGAAGAACGGCATTGTAAGTGGGGACCAAGGGGGCAGGTGGCCATTGGGGGGCTCTGTGGGTGTTGCAGCGAGCCCAGGCTCTCCTCTGTGGCAGGTGCTCAGCAGGCTGGTGAACAGCCTCTACCCCGACGGCTCCAAGCCCATCAAGATCCCCGACACACCACCCACCATGGTCTTCAAGCAGATGGAGCAGATTGCCCAGTTCCTGAAGGCGGCTGAGGACTACGGCGTCATCAAGACAGACATGTTCCAGACCGTTGACCTCTTTGAAGGTGCGGGAATGGCACAGTTGGGGTTGGGGGCTCTGGGGCTCCCCTGCTGTGCTGTGCCCACCCTCACATCCCTCCCTCGCTCCATCCCTCGGCAGCCAAGGACATGGCGGCAGTGCAGAGGACGCTGATGGCCCTGGGGAGCCTGGCGGTCACCAAGAATGACGGCAACTACCACGGGGACCCCAACTGGTTCATGAAGTAAGTGGGGGAGTGCCGAGCTGGGTGTGGGAACTTCCTTTGCCCTGTGGCTGCCCAGAAGGGGCTCTTCCCAATGCTCACAGCACCTTGGAGCACATGGAGGTGGCATGCGGAGGGAGAGGGGCTGGGGCGCCCCTGGGGATCGGGGTGGGGCTGCTGGGCACCCAGAGGGGTGCAGGTGCCCCACGGCCTCTCCCTGTGGCCCGCAGGAAAGCGCAGGAGCACAAGCGGGAGTTCACCGAGAGCCAGCTGAAGGAGGGCAAGAACATCATCGGGCTACAGATGGGGACCAACAAGGGAGCGTCACAGGCGGGGATGAGCTACGGCCGGCCCCGGCAGATCATCAGTTAGGCCCCCCCTCGCCGCCCCCAGCCCTCCCCAGCCGGGACCTCCGTCTCCGCTCCCCCCCTGGCCCAGCGCCGCGGCCGCCCCAGCGCCGGCGGCCGCCACCAGCCCCGCACCGATTGGTATTTATTGAGGAGCAAACGCCCCCAACGCCAGCGCCCCAACGCCCCAACGCCAGTGGCCGCACGCGCCCCGCCGCAGCCCCCCAGCCCCGGGGCCGCAGCCTCTGCCCCCCGGCCCCGCATCCCCCGCCAGCCGGTCCTGCCCTCGCTGGCACCCATGGGTGTCCCGCTGCTCCCCGCCGGGGCTGGAGGGTGGGGTGGGCATGTGCCCCAGCCCATGGGGCGGCCCCCCTGCCCGCAGCCCCCCACGAGCCCCGCGCCACTGCCGCAGAGATCCCTGCCAACGGGGAGACAAAGAGAATCGGGCCTCGGTTTTGTACTTGGTTTTTGTCGAAATTAAAAGGTTATATATCAACTGCTGTGGCCTGACGAGGTTTCCTGCTGTTGCTGCCAGCTGGTGATGCCGGAAAAGCCGAAGCCATCCTCCCTAAAAGGCCATGGCAGCAACTTGTTCCAGCTCCAAACCTGGGAAAACACAGCTGGGGATTGGCGCTTTCTCTGCCCTCTCCCCCTTGGACCACAACACCCACTTTTCTTCTGGCTCCTTCCAACACTCTGGCTCAGCCCCCGTTATCCTGGCTCCTGGGAGCAGGGCACGGAGGGCACACAGCCCCCATAGACTCACCACCCCAGCACTGGGTCCCCCCAGGGCCCCGGCACTGGGAGGTGCTGGGTTGGCGCATTTTTCCACAGTGAGGAAGCTCTGGGAGAGCAGAGGAGTGATGGATGGGGGAGAGGAGGGTTTTTCAGGCTTTATTTGGAAATCTACACAAAAGGGCTTTGCTGATTAAAAAACAAACCCCAGCCTTAAAAAAATAAACCACCAAACCCAAAGACATGTGAACAAGCCAACCCTGCTCAGACAAGCTCCTGCCAGAGCAACTCATCCTTCCCCTCCTGGCCCAAACCAGGCATTTTGTCCCTCCTGGATGGGGACAGAGATCCGTAACAGTGGCCCCAGCGAGCTCTGGTGCCACCAAACCTGCTGCCAGAGGCACTCCTGTGCCCACTGCTGCAGGAACAGCCCCATCCTGCCCCCCAAACAGGCCTGTTCCTGCCTCCCCAGCCCCACAGCTGCTCCACGCCTATGGGAGAGGAGGAACCAGCAGGATCAGAGCACAGGGAGAAGCGCTGGTTGGAGATGAGTGAAGTAACTCCCTCCTTCTAGACTGGGGTAACTGGTGGGTACAGTCCCACTGCCAGCCCAGTGGGCAGGAAAATGCCAGTGCTGTGGGGTCCCTGCCTGCAGAGGCAGATGTCAGGGGCCCTGCCGTGTTTTTCAGGCTCTCTGCAGAAATCAGGGACAAAGTGACACGTCCTGCCTGCGCTGCCAGGCCTTGGGAGCAGTGGCATGAAGGGGGTGGGTGTGGAGCTCTGCCACAGCTGCCGAGCTCCCAGCAGGAATGGCACAGGGCCCTGCTCCACACACAGCGGCGAGCTCGAAGAGTCCTGAAGGGCAGGCGACCTCAGCAAAGGGTTTAAGGCTTGCTCTCTTTTCCAGTTTCCCCTTCCAGTACCAGCACTTCTTTTTTTTTCCTTGTTTCCGAGCCATTTCCAACACCACCTTCCGCTGGGCACAGTGGCAATGGTCCATGGTGGCTCAGGAATGAGTCCGTGCTGCCTGTGGCTGGGAGGGTTGTACCGAGGGAGGGCTCCAGTCCCAGTCCCAGTCCCAGTCAGCATGGCCGGTGCTCCCTGTCCTCCATGAGGAGCTCAGCTGGTGCCTCCCGGCCCAGGTATCCCGCTCCAGCGGGAGCTGCCTCATGGAAGCTCACAGCCCTGCCATTGCTGGGAAGTTTGGGGTGGGTGGGGGTCCAGCACCCCCACCTCCTCCTCCCGGGCAGGCTCTGGGTGCTCACACTCCATCTCAGCCTCCTCCATGTCCTTCTCCTGGTACAGTGGCACTGACTCCATCTCCAGGCCGCTCTCCAGGGCTCGGTGCTTCCCACCCTGCTGGTACCACCTGCAGGTGGTGGAGCCAGAGCAGGCCAGGTCCAGCCCCACTTCTTTCCTTGTCAAGCAAACCTCCAGCATGTAGTAGAAAGTCCAGAACACGGTGAAGCATCCCAAGAGCAGGAGGGTCTACAGAGGGGAAACCCCTTGAGAAACACCACCCTTGACCTGCCTGGTGTCCCAAGGAGGGTGCTGCTCCTCCTACCCATCCTGGGGGACACAGGGTCCCTGTGGCTTGCAGGCAGGCTCACCTTGAGGGTGTTGGCTGTGATGGTGTAGTGCTGCTCCTCGGGGATGTCCAGCCCTGGGGGACAGGGCAGGGAGAAGTCGCTGCTCAGGTACCGCCCGCTCATGGCTTCCTCCAGCAGCCTGGGGACAGAAGCACCCCATGAAGGTCCTGCAGGCAAGGGGGGCTTCGGGGAGGGTCCCAAATGCTCACAAAGGGTCCACAGTGCCTCTTTCAGCAAAAAGTGCCATATTCTGCAGCCCATGGCTGACCCGTGAGGTGTGAGGGTACCTGCCACGCACCTTGCAGCAACGCAGCTCCAGCTGAGCAGCTCCCAGGTATGGGTAACAACCCTCAGCCTCCCTCTCCTGGCTCCCCACCAAGCCAGGACTGTGGTGTCCTACCTCTCCCGTTCCTTCATCTCTGTTGGGGACCAGGAGGAGCCATACAGGGTCAGCTGCCACTGCTTTAGGGTGCCGGGCCTCAGGCTCTCATCTCCTGGGGAAGAGGTAGGTTGGTCCAGCAGGGAACTCTCCTAAGGGAGGCGTTGGCAACACCCTGGGACATGGCCCGGAGCTGCCACCACCCCAGCAGGGAGCCCTGCGGGGCAGGACTCACCAATGTCCCTGACGACCAGCCTGTAGGTGCCCTGGGCCTCCTCGCCCCAGCACCGCACCGTGGAGAAGGTCCAGTCAGAGAAGCCATTGGGGTCCCTGCCGAGGGGTGAGAGGAAACAACTCGTGAGGGGGTCACAGAGCTCGAGCAGGAGGCCGGGCATGGGCCCTGGGGTCCTGCCCTCCCCAGCCTGTCCCCTCAGCACTTACGAGTCCATGCTCCGGGTGGTCCCGATGAGGGACATCATCCCGCTGGGGCAGAAGAGCCTGATCTCCAGGTTGCCACGGCGGGGGTGGGTTATGGTGACAGTGACTGCCACGTGCTCCAGGGTCCTCATGCCAGACAGCTCCAGGTTGGCCGTGGTGACTGGGAGAGGGAAGGGGGGTTTGCCAAGGCTGGTGGCTGGGATGGAGTCCCCACTCCCAGCCAGCCCCAAGGGGCTGCAATGCCACTGAACAAGACATGCACATCTCTGCCTCCTCCCAGATGCTCTGTGTGGGACTTGGAGGAGAACCTGGGTGTCTAGGCTCCCTGATTCCATCTCCAACCATTCCCAGCTCCATGGATCCTCACAGCCCCCGAGCTGCCAACCACAGCCAAGGGAGCCTGGCATGCTCTGGAGGGAGCTGCAGCCTGTGGCTTGGCCTGCTCCTGGCAGGTGGGTGCTCCCAGCCCCTGCTAAGGGGGGAGGTGGGCACATGCCAGGACCAGGCACCTCACAGAGCCAGCATGTTCCCAGGGCCCCATGGGGAAGGGTCAGCTCTGGGTGAGTCTGCTGCACCTGGGGGACAGCAGTGTCCCCTCTGCGCAGGGTTCTCCAAAGTGCCTGTCCCAAACACTGCTGGCTGCCCAGCTTTCAGTTCACAGCTACTTTCAGGGCAGGAGTTGCTGATTGACCCCTGACCCTCTCCACAAGGCCCCAGCACCTGCCCAGCATCTCCTCAGCCTGGGGGAAGGAGGGGAGGGACAGCACCACCTGCAAGAGGCCCACCGACCTCCAGACTCTTTCCAGGGGTCCTCAGTCCTGGGGAAGAGCCTCTGGGCACTGCCAGCCCCCAGTAACTGCCAGCAACGGCAGCTGGGGCAGTGGGAGGTGCAGGGCCAGACTCCTAGGGCCAGCATCTCCAGCAGGACAAGGAGGGGGAATGTGGCTCAGCCTCAGGGCAAGGAGCTGTGCCCAGCAGAGAGCCAGGAGCTGCTGAGGGGGTGGGAAAGACTTGTGCTGAGCTCTCCTTCCCACTGGTAGCAGCCTGAGCAGCGCCTTGTTGATGTGGACAGGGCTGGCCAAGTCAGGAGCTGGAGCATTACCTAAAATGGTCAAAGCCAGTGGAGCGGGTCTGGCCACTGCCCAGCCAGTTGCTGAAGCCTGTCTGGCTCCCCAAACACATCAGTCCATGGGATGGGGTTATGGGGAGGGAACAGCAGCAACAGCCAGAGCCCCTGGGGAAGGGCATCGGAAAGAGAAGCAGAAGTCCAGGCAGCCCAGCACTTAACCCCGTCATGGCCTCGCAGAGCCCAGGGCTGGCCCTGTCCTGCTGTGCCAGCAGGGATGGGCTGGATCCCGGGCCTCGGTGTGTACAGCACATGCTCTCCATGGCACACCTGCGCTTACCATTCCAGGCGACCTCCAGCTCCCGTGGGAGCAATGGGATGCTCCTCCCCTCCTTCAGCACAGGGCTCACGTAGGAGGCGAGGTATGGCACAGACTCCCAGATCTGCCAGGGGGAAGGGGAGAGGAGTCAGCACGGACTGCACTCTCCCTCAACATCCATCCCTCAATCTCCCAGGGCTGTTAAACTGCTCCTGGATATGGTCCCAGGCCAAGGGGTCTCTCCCGATGCTGCTCTGGGGCACACACAGACCTGGGCAGCACACACGGGCTGCTGTGAGCACCCTGGGGATGGGGGCGGTGTCCTCGTGTCCAGGAGAGGAGGGAAAGCCTCTGCCTGTGAGCTGGAAGGGGCTGACCAAGATTTGGGACTCCCCACCTCTGGGTCCGTCCTCTCCATCACCCAAGTGGCTTTGAGTGGTTACTTGAGGCCATTCCATTCCAGCCCTGGGCACAAGCGGGGCAGGAAGAGGGAGCAGCGTGGAAGTCCATGTGACACCAGGGGCAGGGCTGGCAGCAGCAGTGACCCAGCACAGCTGCTCAGTGCTCCACACATCAGCTGGGACCAAGTGCCAAAGGGACATGCCCTGGTCTCCGTGCGGCCAGAGGAGGAAGAGATGGGGATGCCACTGCCTGCTCTGACCACACCACTCCCCTGGCAGCCGAGGGGCTGCCAGCTGAGACCACCTTGTTTTTCACGGCAGGATACCCTCCGTGCAGCCCCTGTGAAGGGAGGGAGGGAGGGAGGAAGGTGCTGGGGCTGCTGACAAAAGCCCCCACACCGTGAATCAGAGCTGTCAGCCCCTGGCAGTGCAGCTCTCGCCATGGCTATATATAGTGCTGGAGAGCAGCAGCCCGGGGGCAGATTGCAGGCTCTGCCGAAAACCTCATGACTTCATACCAAAAGCAGCCTCAGCGCCAGGGCCAGCAGGATGGTGGCCAAAGCACTGGCCCTGAACGGGAGCAGTGTCACCCCAGAGCATTGCCAGGACAGGATGTGGTCCTGCCACCGAGCTGGGCTGCTCTACATGCCCACAGGGCAGGTTTGGGAAGGAGGGCATTACCTTGGCAGCGTTGACCAGCCTCCAGGCATTCAGCAGGCCAAAGCCATGCTGATGGCTGTGGCTGAAGCCCGCCTGGTTCGTGTCCCACTTGGCGTGACGATCCTCATACTGCAAAGAAAGTCGGGGTGCTCTGGTTACCTTGGGGCACACTGGCAGCCCTGAAACCCAGAGGGAACCAGGCCTGAAGGGAAGGAGGCTCAGACACATCCCACAGTGGCAGGGAAGCAAACCCACATGGCCTTATTAGAAAGAAACAGGTTGACCTTTGTTTGAAACAAATCCCAGGACAAACTGGCTTCCCAGCACCTCAGAAAGGAAATAGAGCAGCACAAAAGGGCACAAATGCCTCTGCTCTGAAACATCCCAGCTGCACCATGCTGCCCAAGCCACAGCCAGTGGGATAGCAGAAGCTTTGGAGAGAAGGAACTGAGTCCTTTAAATCAACAAGCGCTGGGGCAGGACAGATCTGGGTCCCATCACTTAGTGGGTTGTACTGGTCAGGCAACATTGGCTTGGAGTTATGGAAAACACTGCCCCATGCCAAGGTGAGCACAACATCAGCAGGACATGGACTCCTGCTCCCCAGAGGGGTAGGGAAGAAGCCCCATCTCAAAACAAATTCGGCAGCTCTGTTCAGTTCCCACTCCTGCTCTGGGCAGCGAAGCCACGTGGGAGGTGAGGCCAAGGGAAGGGCTGGGTTTGCTGCCCAGCTCTCTGTTGTGTCTGTTTCCAGGAGCCTGGCTCTCTGGAGAGCCCAGGAAAGGCCAGAGTAGGGCAGAGTTCCTTGCTTTCCCACTGCACGGACCATGGGGTGACATTGCAGAGGTGACAGCCCTTGGGCTGGGCCAGCCCCACCACATGCACCTGATCCTGGGGCCTGAGACCCTGGAACCTGCTGAGCCCCTGGAAGACCCCTCCGCTGGCAGACAGAGGCATTCCTGCAGCAAATACCCCGTTTATTATCATGACAGAGGAAAATGCCTCAGCCACATTCCTGGAAGGAGTAAGGGGAGAGGGGAAAACGCAATCCCCTTGCTGGGAGCCAGACGAGCGAGAGATTTATGGAGGGGCAGCAGACATAAACACGGATGTGCACAGCAGGGCCCTGGCCTTCCTGCAGCATCCCTGAAGGATCCCCTGTGGAGGGAGGGAGGGAGGGAGAGAGGGAAGGAGAGAGGGAGGGCTCCTCACCTTGGTGGCGGTGAAGACAATGATGTGCTGCACGTCTCGCCAGGTGAGACACGGCCGCACCTGCAGCATCAGGGCGATCATCCCGGCTGCCAGGGGAGCAGCAGCTGATGTCCCCGTGTGACCCTCTGTGCAGCCCGTGCCCTTCTGCAAATCCCAGTCCGTTGTCACCTGCCAAGGAAAGGGAGAGATGCCCCTGTCAGGCCACTCTGGGGTCTCGGCCCTGAGCTGTGTTCTCACCATCCCAGCTCCACCAGCAGCCTGTGCTCAGCCTGTGACACAACTGTCCCTGCTCACAGCCAACCAAGAAAGGTCCTGGGAACCCCTTCACTGCAGGGACAGTGACGCCAGTTGGGAAGTAATGAGCAGGGACAGCTCCCTTTGGAAAGAGAGAGAGGAACTGGGTCTAAGTAAACAGCTTTGGGGGAAACTCCTGGCAGATGCAGTTTGGGACCTTGCTCATCCTCCCTGCTGGCTCCCAGCATCACTCCAACACAACCAGGCTGCAGTGGGGCCACAGGGGACAGTGCAGAGCACACAGAGCCTCAAAACAGGCGTTGGGAGGTTCCCAAATTATGCCACCTCATCGCAAACCAAGCGCATCCATTTCCCTGTGCTGGAGGGTTTGTTGTGTTTTTGTTTGACTCCATCCCATTTTTCCAGCTGTGAACGGCTCCAGCTCACAGTGGGACTCTGCATGTCCCACACACAACACCCCAGGAGCACAAACTTTCAGTAGGAAGAGCAGTGAGTGCCAGAAACTGTCTTAAATTCTTCCCATTAAGGAAACCACACGAAGTTTATGGTCTGGTAAAAGCAAAAAAACCCCAAAACCGGGGCAGATGGCTGCAGAGATGTTAACTCTGACACCACTGCAGCAAGTTCCAGGGTGTTCAGGACCAGGCTACACTCCTGAAAAAGAGGGTGTTTGGGTGTATGCATGGCACAGGCTCGCTGAGGGAGTGATCATGGTACAGGATGTCTCTGTGGCACATGCCGTTCCTTGGCTACATGTGGATCTTGTCCTGGCCCCTCCATGGAATGCCAGCCCTCGTGTTGTGTCCCTTAAGCCCAATATTCAAAATGAATGTGCATTTGAGACCTTCAAAGCACTCACACCAGGCTTGGGAAAGCCAGACATCAACCCACAAGCCTGGAACTCCAGACAGAATGCAACAGAGCCCTTGTTGGGTTGCTGTTCCCTTTTTTCCAAGAGTCAGTACTTTCCAAACCAGCCTGGGACAACCTAATTTATTTCTGAAAGGAAAAATCAGCTCAATTCTGGGTTTTACTTTCCCTGTGTCAGATTGTGCTGCGCTCTGGCTGGGCACAGATCCCTGCCCTGGCTCTGGGCTGCAGGAAGAGCTTGTTGAGTCCCAACCAGTGGCTGAGGATTCCAGGCTATCCCTGTTCCCCCAGTTTACCCAACAGGCAGGAAAGCCTGTTTGACAAGCCTGGATTCAGCTTCTCTGTAGCAGAGCCACAGCCTGAAATCCTCACTCCCAGGAGCACAAAGCAGATCCCCTGAGATCCCCAAGCACACACTGAGGTGCTGATCTCCACTGGGACTTGGCTGCCTCACCAGCTTTGCCAGGAGAGTGCTTTTGGGAAATACTTGTCCTGATGGGACACCCTCCAAATCAGGGACAACAAACCCCCAAACACCAGGCCTGGGAGCCAGCAACGTTTCCCCCCAGCTGCCCCGGGGTGGGTGGGCTCTGCAGACCCTGCTGGCACCGCAGGACAGGAAGGGGTCACACTGTGGGGTGGGGGCAGCCTGACAGCCCCCCACAGGCACCAGCACCAAGGGAGGGATGGGCTGGGTCAGGCCTGCTGTGGGGAAAACAGCCCCGGCCACTTGGCTCAGGCAAAAAGGACATTTTGTTGTCAAGAAGTCATTTTTTGGCAAAAAAAGGAAAAGCTGATAAAAATATTCTCAAAAATTCAGCTGGGAGAGGTCCACGTGCCAGAGCAGAGCAGGAGCTGCAGCCAAGTGGTTTTAAAGAGCCCGACGCTGCTCCCTGCACTCCGTGCTCCCACCTCCCTTTGGAGCACGGGGGCTGGTTGGGCAGGTGTGGGGCAGCTCCCACAGCACTGAGAAACAGGGACCCGCCTCGGAGAGCACTGTTTATGTAGGACCTACATAAAAGGCATGTGCATTCCCCGGCTCACAGAGGAATTGCGTGGCAATCGGGAGGGACAGAGAGTTGTCCTGGCTGTTCCAGGAGGACACAGGGGCAGACAGGTGCCTTGTGTGGGTACTCACAATGCTCCTCATCATCTTGTCCCCACCACTGAAGGTCACGGCCAGCATGGAGGCACATTCCTCAGCATAGAAAGGCATGGAGCCCGTCTCATCCACTGCTCCTGGGACAAAGGGAAAGGCATTGATTGCATGAAACCTGTTTCAAGGTGACAATCCCCTGAGACCCTCTCCTGCTAGCTGTCCTCTTCCAGAGGCTGGGAGCTGGGCAGGTAAATCAGAACCAAGCCTGTATTCCCCCCGCCTGGAAGATCTACAGGACAGGAAGCCACAATAAGTAACCTTTCACTGTGCTCAGTGTCACACAGATCCTCTACTCCTCCTGCAGCTTCTGCCCTCGAGAACCTGGATTACACATTTCTCCTCTAGCCCAAGTGATGGGAATGCTGCATTCCAGGTCACTCCCTGAACATGGCAGCATGCCACAGCCCCAGGAGAGAGGCCTGGACACAGGCAGGAAATCTCCCTGGCCTTCTCTTGCTCCGTAGGTCAGAAGCAAACTGAGGCCCTACAGACTGCCATGCTCATTCCAAGACACTCTCCCACAGACTCCCAGCTCCCAGCTGGGCAGGTTGTGTGCTTTTGGGATGACCTCACTGTTGCACGCTGGGAAGGAAGGGGACAGAGGCCCCGGGTGCTCACCTATGGTGACAGTGTAGATGGAGTTGGCGTATCCATCGTAGTTGCAGTTGTCACTGTGCTGCCCACCGTTCCCACTGGCCACCACGAAGATGCTCCCGAAGCCCCGGCGACCAGCAATCACGCCGTGCTGCAGGGCAGCCTGTGGACAGGGGACCCTGCTCAGGGCAGGGGGCTCTTCCCGTGCCCTCCCCTGCTGATCCCAGTGGCTTCTGCCAGCAGCCACAGCCAGCATGCGTGGCTGTGAGCCCGGGGGGATCAGAGACCCCCATATCCAGCCCCTGCCCTCCTGCGAGGGCACAGCCCCACAGACACTCTGCTGGGAAACACAACAACAGCCCCACCTGGAATCACATTTCCAGCCTGACACCTCGCCCAGACATCATTCCCACCCAGGAAAGGATGTGTTTGATGGACCAGCAAGAACCCAACCCCGCTGGAATTGAATCCCTCCCCCTCCGGCTCTCCCTCCTCTGGCAGATGAAGGCACATTCTGCCCTCCCAACTCTGCTGTGTGTCCCAGAGCTTGTTCCATCTGACTCTGCACACAAGGAGAGAACAAATTAACTTGCAGAACTGGAAACCATTTGTTATGGTGAAAGGACAGCTCAATTGTTAGTGCTGCTCCAAACAGCACAGTAACTGCTGAGTTGTGGCTGGAAAAGCACAGCAGAAGAGCAGTGGAGCAGAACCACACACAGTGCTGGTTTTGGGGCCCCCTCAGGGACCCCTCACTGCGGCACAGCCAGACCAGGTGTGTTTTGCAGCAGGTCTGCAGGACAGGAGCTGTGAGAAAGCCTCAATGGTCTGGGAAGGAGCAGTCTCTGCTCTAAGTCTTCCTCCCACTGTAATCCCACTCAGCCTCTGCTCTGACTCTTCCTCCCACTGCAATCCCACTCCCCTCATTTGCTCCCTGGACCTGAAGACACAATCCCTGCCTCGAGAACCACCCTCAGCACTGGGAATGCTTCATCTCCTGAGCAGAGAGCGTCCTGTGGGTTGCAAAAGTTGTCAGAAGAACAACACCACAGGTTGTGAAAGACCATTTTCCTGCTGGGACAAGTCTCTTTTTGGGAAGCTCATCCCACACTGCCTGAACGGTGCCCTCCTGCCACAGCGTCCCCTCTCCTGACCACACAGTGACAGGGAACCTCTCTGCTGGCAGCCACGGACACAAACAGACGTGCACAGTGTCACGGCAACGTCCCTCCACGCCTGTCCAGTCAAGCAAGAATCCACAAGCCCTGGAGGGACTTCCCAGGGCCACGTGTGCTGCTGGGGCTGGTTTTTACCTTTCCCAGTTGATGGGGGCCATCCACGGTTTTCCCGTCGTCATCGGGACCCCAGCTGGAAAGAGAGACAGTGTGAAGTGACAGTGCCAGGAGTCACAGGCAGCCACTCTTCCTGCCATGACAGTGAGCTACCAGCAGCCACCAGCTGCTCCCAGCACCACGACTGGGATCAGGGAGCACTGTGGTTTCCCATCCATCAGGATGGCCCCTTGCTGCTGGGATATCGCTGTCGTGTTTGCACTGTGCCCCTGGGTCAGATTCCAGCAGACAAAAATGTCTGATTTTTATTTAACAAGACATTCCAGTCCCCATCACAGAGCTCAGCTGGGGCTGCCTGGCCACGGCAGGGGGCAGAGGGTCCCCTCCAGCTCAGCCAGCCCATGGGATGTGCTGTAGCAGCACACAGAACGAGATCTCACAAATGCAGGTGCTGTGCAGAGCTCCAGGAACAGCATTTTGGTGCCTTAAGGCTCTCTGGAGCCATGGGAGGCTGGGAGCTGCTGTGAACACTCAGCCACGAGCTGTGACCCCATGCCCAGGCAGAGCAGGGCCCACAGCCCTCTGCTGGGTGCCAGCTGAGGGTCCCCTCGGGGCTCACCTGCAGCTGTAGATGTCATTGATCTGATAGTGCTTGTTGAAGGCCACAGCCTCCATGCTGTCCGTGAGGGGCCCATCCAGCACTCGGATGCCTGTGGGACAAAGGACAAGGAACGTGACCCACGTGGGTCAGTAAGCTGTATAAACTGCAAACAGACTCCTGGCTCAAGGCTGCCCCTGCAAGGCTGGCCCAGCTTTGGAAGGCTCAGGCCTGAGGCAGTGCCAGGTAAACCCTCCCTGTTCCCTGTGCTGTGGGTACATGATGAGCTCGTCTCTGCTTCTGCCAGCTGGGACCCTCTGCCCCACCCTGGCTGGCTGGAGCTCTGGGACCCTGCTGTGCCACCATCAGGGTGGGTGCTCAGGGAGGGGGCGAGACCAGGGCAGGGGTGCAGAGCTCCCTGCGGTGCCCCTGGGAGAGCCCTGACCCCTAGAACTGCACTGTCCCCCCACTGTGCCACCATCAGGGTGGGTGCTCAGGGAGGGGGCGAGACCAGGGCAGGGGTGCAGAGCTCCCTACAGTGCCTCTGGGAGAGTCCTGACCCCTAGCACTGCACTGTCCCCCCAGGGTCCCCCACTCCACAGCCTGCTGTGACCACCAGGGACCATGGTGTGACCAGGTGTGGATGCTACCACATCCCAGCATCCCCTGCCCTGGCAGGGACACACTTTGCCTGGCACAGAGACCTCCCATTCCTCTGTGGGGAAGCTCTGGAGACAGCTGAGGGCACAGCACATGTTCCCTGGCCCTGCAGATGAGATGCTGGCCCTTCACCCCTGTCCATCCCCATGAGGCAGAGCCCAGACCAGGGGCCAGGGGAGCGTGAGGGGCTGGCCAAGATCTGCTTCCCCAGTGCCTCCAGACACAGCCTCCAGCCTGCACCATGGCAGACACGCCATGGTACGACTGCCTGGCTCAGCCGGCGTGGCACAGCTGCTCTGCCAAAAGCTCCACGGATGGGCATGCCAGGAACACTCCGGGAGCACTCCAGGAACACTGGAAAAGCTGACACACCCTCACCTATCCTTCTCTGGAGAGGAGCTCAGGCAGGCACTGGGCTCTCCCTCCGACAGCCCGAGCAAGGCCCTGCTGATTCAGAGCTGCTCCAGAGCTGACTCGGAGCCGTGTCCCAGCCCCATGGAGCAGGAGGTGAGACATGCCAGGCACCTCGGGGCGCCCCAGCCCGAGTATACCTGCGATGCGGCTCCCGTAGGCAACTCCCACGGTGCAGAAGCTGTTGTTTGGCACAGCCGCGATCTCCCCGGCGCAGCGGGTGCCGTGGTGGTTCCCGTTCTCCTCGTCGGGGTGAGGCATAGGGTCGGGGTCATTGGAATTCAAGTCATAGCTGCCTTCTGGGCTCTGCAAGCAGACCCGCAGTCACGACTCGGGGCTTTCTCTCCTCAGCTGACTGGCAGGTCAGAAGGACTTGTCCTTCTTTAGAGGGTCTTTTCAGGGGGGGTTGTCCCCCCTCCAGCTCCCACCCAGGTGATGGAATGGCACCAGGGAGGGCAGCCTGAGCACTGCCCTCCTCCAGTGCCCCCCTGTGACACACTGAAGGGCTCCATGGTGGGGTTGTGCTTTCCCAAAGGATGAGAGAGCAGGAGCTCAGAGCAGGGGGAGGTGACGTGTCTCCACACAGGCTGAAACACCGCCTGGAAGTCATGGGAACTTCGAGGCTGCTTCCACACAGGGCTGCAGCTCAACACTGCTATCTGCTGCCGTGGGGAAGGGACCAACAGAGGCAGCTTCAGCCCCTGGTGCACAGCAGCGGGAGGACAGCACAAAGGCAGGTAACCCCAAAGCCTGGGTGCAAAATCTCCCAGGATGGGTTTGCTGCTGGCACTTCCCACCCTGGCAGCTGAGCTCTCACACGCCCAGGTCCCACTGCCCAGCCTCCAGCCTGCCCTTTGCCCCCCCAGCTCGGAGCAGCACTCACGTAGTTTGGCTGTATGTCCTTGATGGTGTGCTCCACGCCGTCGTCCACCACCACCACCGTCACGCCGCGCCCCGTCACGTTCCGCTCCCACACTCCCGTGACGTTGATGTCCTTCCCGGGGCTCTTGCGGTTGTTCTGAGCGCCAGAAAGGACAGCGAGGGGACAGGGTCAGTGGCACGGGGACCTTCTGAGTGCACTGGATATGACGTGTGGGGCCAGGGCCACAGGACAGTCAGGGAACATTGTTTGAGGTGGACAGCGAGGAACACCCACTCAGGCCATGAAGTGGAGCGTTCAGCGTGCTCCGGCCAAAGCCCTCTGCCCACCCCAGTGCCAGGAGTGCCCAGCCAGCTGTGCCAGCTGCCTCCTCCCGTTATTAGCGTGAGCACACAGCAGGCAAGGCGAGCTCTCGCTGTGCTCCCTCCTCACCAAAAAAAGGCGTTTTGCCTCCCCCGTGACAGCTCGCTGGTGGCCACACAAACAGCCCGAGCCTGCGAGCGCAGCAGATGCTGGAAAGCCACTCACCAGGTGCCACTGCTGGGGGTATTTGGGATCATTAAAGTGCAGGCTGCGCTTGGAGCGCTTCAGGAGCTTCTGTTCCGAGTGCCACCGCACACTGTCGTGCTGTGCAAACAAAGTGTCCACCGACCTCCTTATTGCCTCGGGCTCGCCACCAGCACGGCCATCGGGCTGGAAGGCAAAGAGGTAATGGCCCTTGAGCTCCCCGACACGGCCCATGTTCACCAGTCCCGCCGTCCGGGCCAGCTCCTCTGCCCGCTGCTCCAGCTCCTCCTCGGGTGCATCCAGGCTGACCGCCCACGTCAGCTTGCCGTGGTGTCCATCAGTGTCCGGGGCGCGCTGACCGCCGCAGGTCGGCCCAGCTGACCACACCAGGGGCACCCAGGCAGTGCTGAGCCAAAGGCACGTGTGGATCCAGAGCGTGGCCTCCATCCCTGTGCTCCATAGCGGCGCTCCCTGCCCCCAGTGCGGCATCAGACAGGCGGGCTGGAACGGCAGAGATCCAAGTGGGGAGAGCCCTTCGGGATGGTGCGGCCACCTGAAGGTCCCACAGAGCCCCACCGCTCCCTGCGCACCCGGGGCTGCTGCCAACCCCGCGGCACAGCTCGGATCTCCTCCCAGGGAACCCCAGCGCAGGCGGCTCCTTCCCAAGGGTGCAGCACAGGAGGCACACCCAGGTCGGGGCAGGGAGAGGTACCAGCCCTGCCCTGCCTGCCAGGGGAGCTGCCCGGGGACAGAACACCCCGCGCTGCGCTGGCAGAAGGAGACGCTTCCCCCTCTCGCCCGGCACGGCGGAAAACTGTCAAGAAACTCCCGGAGCGCAGATTTCCCCAGGAAGAAACACTTCGGAGCCGGCTCCTCCTCTGCGGGGGCTCGCCCCGAACTCGTTCCTCAGCGGAGGAACCTGCTCCCACCTGGCATGGGTGGGAACCACCACGGCTGAGCCCCCGTCCCACGCACCACGGCCGCGGGCAGAGCGGGCAGCACCTCCCGAGAGGCCACCCACGGGTGTGCCCGCGGCTCGGCACCCCCGGCCCCGCATCCCCGCCCGAGCCTCGGACACAACTCACCTCATGCTGGACACCGAGGTCCAAGTGTCCCTCCCTAAAAGAAGCGCTTGAGGTGACCCCGGCGCGGCGGCACCTCCGCACCCCGCAGCATCCCCCGGGGGCTCTCCGGGGCGCTACCCGCCCCGACGGACACCGGCACCGGGGCACAGCGCGGAGGTCCCGCAGGGGCACGGCATCCGCACCGCTCCCACCCCCCGTCCCTCCGCGGGGACCCAGCGGGGTGCCCTCTGCGCGGGTCCCCATCCCGGGTCCCCATCCCGGTGTCCTCCCCGGTTCCCCAACCCGAGTTCCTCTCCAGGTGCCTCCCGGGTGCCCCTTGGGCGGGTCCGCATTCT
>VWZG01004248.1:173084-185255 GCA_013396735.1 Grallaria varia | reverse complement strand
GGTGTCCGTGGAGAAGACATGAATACCTAGAACTAATGGAATTACTGAGAAACAAACCAGAATACCAGAGGGTGTCCATGCATATGTACTTTGACCCACAAAGTAGCTTTGAAAGCTACTTTGACCCAGTTTCTGTGCAATGCCCAATTACTATAACACAAAGATAGTTCTAAATCAGCGGCACAAGGTCTGAATGTTGCCAGGGCTTGGGATAAGAGATCCTGTATGACTTGAATGTATAAAGACAGGAATTCAACTCATGTCTCAACTCAGGGGGATGGACAGAAGCTGAACCCTAATGTAGACATGCCAAAGTCAAGTTTGAGAGGGCTTTGGCAGCTTGGAATTACAGACATCTAACATGCAAACACCTGCTTAGGAAAGGTTGGAGGTAATTTTGTTTTACATACAGGTTTGTACATTATTTCCTGGCACCAGTAATACCTGAGTCTCTGCAGCTTGAACAGATTTGTTCAGCATAAAGGTTTGCTGCAGGGGGAACAAAAGAAGAAGGAAGATGCAGTGATAAAGAGAAGAATTAAAATGCAAAAAGCACTGATTATCTCTCCAAATAGATAAATATCTGCTCGACATTAGGCTTTTCACTGTATTTTGGGAGAATTGTCCTCTGTTGTTAAAAGTATTTCTTTTTAACATTTACTTTCCAGATATTTGTAATACATGAAAACCCACACCTTCTTCACTTTGGTACAGCTTAAGCAGATGAAAGATAACTAGTTTCTTGCTTTGTTACAGTACAGACAGGCAGATTAATAGTTTGATCTGATACCTCGGACAGAATATGCTTTTTTTTTTTTTTCCTGCTTGAATTTCAGCATTTGATTGTAACACTGAAGTCCACAATACTATCCTATTTTTGAAGGAGCTCTTTGGAGTTTTTCAAATCCCTTAAATGCCTATCAGATAATGAAAACAGAATGCAATACCATCTTCAGCACAAAATGCCATTATGTGGTGTAATGTTGGAATTTTTTTCCACTGAAGAGTGCTTTTGTGCTTTGCTACATTCAGTTAAGTAATTGACTTCAGGGTCTGTCACTGCTTTCTGTCACTTCCACTGATGTGGGTAATCAGGAGCTTTTCCCTTTGCTGGATTTCCCTGTGACTGTATGGGATGAAACCATCCCTTTTCATTAGCCACGTGGAGGGGGTAGACACAGCTCCGATGGTGAGACGTGGTTTCACATGGAATACTTACAGTTAAATTCATAATAGATGAAAATGTGCACACAGGTTTGAAAAAGGCAGTATGTCAGATTCATTTTCTCCTTCATCTATTTTCTCTTCTACCAGGATATTTTTTTCCTTCATTTGCCTGGTTAACCAAATCTGTATTTCAGTAACTGAGCATTATATGTACAAAGGGCAATTTTTCTTTCCAACTTTCATCGTACATAACTACAAATGGAATAGATTTTTGTCAGGTTTTATCTCCAGGTAGAGAAATATTGCAAAAACCCAAAGAAGCAATAGTCCATCGTGTCAGTGCAGACATAGGCCAGAGTCTGATCCCTGATCTCAGTGCACTGTCAGCTGTCCATATGGGTTTACATAAGCTGTTTTAAAATAGGAGCTGCTAATATTCCAGGTATCTTGCAGAATCATTTAATGAAGTGCAGTGTAGCTGAAGTTACCAGCAATGGGAGGAATTATGCTGTGGAATACCCTGATGAAGTAAAATTTGAGGTGAGCATGTTTTTGGGGAACTTCTGATATTAAGTCATGTATTGTGTTCACTTCCCTCACACCCCCTTTTTTCCTTTTTATGCACTGATTGCTGCTTGGCTAGTGCCCAGGCAAATTGAACTGGGGATTATAGAAGATTTTAGTCTGAAAGCACTTTACAGTTTTAGCTGTGTCTCTCCAGATGTTTCTTAATGTGATAATAAGGAAACATTCTTTAAATGCTAATCCCTAGGCTGAATTGCTGCTCCTGCTAAAACAAATGTGAACTGGGAACCCAAAAACTTAGGCAACTGTTTGTCCCTGAGTACCAAACTCCCACATCAGGGACATAGAAAGAGTTTTATTTAAAAATTTGGTCATGGCAGAATGATCAGATTAAGAGCAATGTGGTATATGTAAGCAAAGAGCAGGTTGCAAGAAAGCACTTTTCTCTATCTCTGGCTGAGATCTGGACCCTCACTTCAAAGCAAGTCTTGGGTGATCTGTCAGTGGGAACCTGACTGTGAAAATCACAAAAAGTCAGTTTAAAGGAGAGCCCTGCATCCAAACATTTTACATCTCTATTGGACAAGTATGTCTTGTTTTTGCTAACCTCTGCTGGTAAAACTGATCCTGTGTGTGTCTCTGTGTGGGACTACTCATGTTGGCAGCTTATACGTCTGCTGTGTTCTATCTATTGTGTCTCATATTAGCCTTATGTAGCGTGTCTGAAATCAAGATGGACTTGGCTGTTTGTAACTCCTCCAATCAGGCATTTTCTAAGTCTTCCTCTGCATTGCCTTAAATAATTGAAAATGTTGTCTTTCTCATGGGTCTCTAGCCCTGAGCAACTGAGCCTCAATGTGTTTAGACCCATATATAAATGCCCTGCCCTGGGGTTTTGATAACCTGAAAAATGACATGCTACTCTTGGAGCTTGCACTGCAGAGCCTCCACTCCGTAGCCATGGGCTGTAACAATTCACAGCACAAGGGGAGCAGCACAGTGCAGAATGTGCAACACGCAGCCACACTCCCTGGGTTACAGCAGCATTAGCTTTGTGCCCTGAGCAATGATGTTTTTTGTATACCCAAAGTCAAGTCCTACATACGTCAGTGTCCTTTCTTGGAATACAAAAATAACTGAAGTGTGACTGTGCTGGCTCAGACTAAAAGTCTGCCTCTGATGGTGGCCAGAAGTAATGGGACTTGCAGACTTTAAGGATTATAGGAACTGTTGAGTTCCTGATGGCCAGGTGCTGCATTCTTTGGTGCACGGAGAATCTTTCCCTTTTGAGGGGACTGAGTTATTCTGTGTATTTATTTTGGAGTCTAAAAGGAGTGGAGAAATATACAAAATTATGAGAGAAGAGGGGCCTACAAAATCCATTTCAGCTTTCTCATGAGAGGACTTCATTTAATCCCATGAATCTTGGCTTTGTATATATGCCCTGCTCTGTATCACAGGTGTCTTGGGCTTCAAATAGTTGAAAGAAGTAAGTTACTGGATATGCATACGATTAAAAACCGAGATGGTGTCCTTTGGGATAAAAATAAAGAATGTGCCTCATCAACCCTTCAGCAGAATGATCCTTGTCACAAACAAGAGAGTGGAAAGAGCCTTCTTTTCCATATGTTCTGTGGGAGGTTGGTGTTCTTGCTGGTTTACTTTGAGGTGTGGTGCTCAAATGCTGTCACATCAATAGCTCTCTGTCTCCATTAAATGTTTCATCCTAAAGAGTGAGAAGCAGAGCAGCCTGTTTATAGTCACTTCAAGTGACCCTTCAAGTTGGGAGAGAATCTTATTTCCTTGATTTCAGTTGTCTTTGTGCCAAGGTGATGTGTTACCGTGAGATGTTGTACACATCAGTGTGTCTGATGCATGGTAGGTGCTCTGTATATATATGGATTAATTTTGTTTAAACTTTAAACTTCTCTAAGCCTTATAGGCTTTATAAATTAGTATCCTTGGGCCAAAGTTGAACTCAGGACTGAAATTCATTAGTGAAGCTGTACTGGCACAAATAATTTTTGCAAACCTTTGATCTTGAAGTGTTTTAGAAGTCTGTGATTGAACTACAGCTTTTGTAATGGCCATTTATAAAAATATTTTAAATACTACTGAAAGTCTACCAACAACGATCATGGTTGTGCTTGTTATGGTGAAACAAAGTGTATTACAAACACAGCTCAGCCAGAATTCAGCCACACAGTGATGTGTGTTCACTCTGTCTTCCCCATGAGACCTCAGTTCGGCCTTCCTGGTCTCCTTCCTTTGGAGTGACAATTATTCTTTGGTATCCATTTCTTCAGGATTTTTACATTGCTTTTATTGTTGAAGACCTGAGTGAGGGATGATGTTTCTTGCCTGTTACTTGGGGAATGCAGGAGCCCTGAGCATCCTTCCTGCCTCAGGGAATATGGGAGGACTCTTTGGGAGCTGCAGTTTAGTGAAGTTGCTAAAGAGCAAGCTCACTCTGAGGCCAGATGAGAGGAACCTTGTGGTTTCAGTTCAGCGCTTTGGGGAAAACAGCATTTCAAATTATGCTGGGGAGGATACAGACAAGTATTATATATCCCTTTTTTTGTAGCTCCTAAAATTCCTTTTTTCAGACTTTATTGTGCTTGAAGTCTGTGTTCCCATGTGCTGAGGTACAGCATGTGCGTACTTCTACATAAGAAAGTTGAATAATTCTGTATACTACTCTTTTTATAAAAAATTTAGTCAGAGTTTGACTTCTTATGTCAGCTTTTGGTCTTGATGTGGATCACTTTGGTTGAACATTATTGTGCTTGCAATTTGTTATAAAGATGCATGAAAGGCATGGTAGAGTCTGTGACAAAAAGGCTGCTGTTTTTTTGTTTGTTTGTTTGTTTGTGTGTGTGTGTGTTTGTTTGTTTGTTTAATAAAGCATTTCAATATTAGGAGTGCAAAATATCTCTGTTTCATATTTTTCTCTCCTACTTTTTTTTGTAACCTCAATGGACTGTAATGGAAACTGTTGTCTGTTGCAGCCCGTTGTATATTCCTTCCCTTCTCTTGATGTCACCTCCTTTCAGCACTCAAAAAAAGAAACTTTTGTCTTATCTGTGGCCCCTGGTTCTCTGGGCATTCTTAGAACAGAGTTTATCTTGGGTTGTATCCCAAGGTAAGGTATACTGGAGTAGCAGTGCCTAGACATCATTATATAATAGATAACTGCTCACTGAACCTGCATTGTTTTAAAGAGTAGGTCATCTTGAAGTGGGTCTTTGTGTGGGAAATGATCTTTTGCATGTGGTTCCTCATATGACCTCAAAATGAAATTCCTGGTTTCTTCCATCATCTCATATGCATGACTCCAAACTCTGGGGTCTGTTTTAATTTACAAAATGGTGAATAATGAAACAGTTCAACTCTTCTCTGATAAGTGATGATTGTGGTAAAACTAGGACTGTATTAAAAATACATAAATTAATTTGATATCTTTAAAAAGTGTTTTGCTATTTTCAGCTTTTGAATTTTTTCAAGTGTTCATCTATCTATTAAGACTTGCTGAGGTTTTTTTAGTGTTTTTTTGAATTTTTCCATTTCCTTTTTTTTTTTTCTTCAGGGCTAGGAATAAAACTAAGTTACTGTCATAGTACAAGGCTGGGTTCTTATCCTGGTTTTATATCACTTAACTCTAATCCAACCTGTTCATAACTACCTCTAGCCACAGTAAACTGCAGTATCATTTTTAAACAGGTCAACTACCGAAGTGATAATCCTATGGCAGAAGAGGATATATGAGGCAATAAATTTCCCCTGTTTCATAAACATGGAGACCTGAAAGTCATCTGTTTTTGCCTCGGGAAGACATTTACTCATCTGTGCTACAACAGCTTCTTTGTGGACACCCTTCTTCTATCATGACTAAAGGAAATAATTTGTGATGAATTTTTGGATTTACTTTTTATTTAATTCTGTCATAGGGAGGGAAGTGCAGGCAGCACAGTGCAGCAAAAAGTCTTGAACTGCAGATGCCCTCTGGGAACCTGACTGCAGGTTTCGAAGAGTTCTTTGCAGCAGAGGGAGTTCTGGTGAAGTGCTCAGTGACCCTCTGGCTAAAGCTCTGAGTTGCAGATAGAGCTGACAGTAACTGCTCCGTATTTTAGATGTAAAGAAACAGGCAATTTGTATGGAAAGCAAACTGTAAAGCTGCACCATGGAATAATTTTTATCCCTAAATAATTTATATTTAGATGTGCTTTCTTTTTCTCTCAATTTTTTTTTCTCTTTAAAATGCAGCCAGCTGAAGAACAGATGTTTCTTGAGCCTAAAAAGCTCATCTTTGTATTGCAGCTTGTAAGAATTGTTTATACACAGGTAGCACCAAGACAGCCCCGAACCACAGTGCACTGTGAAGAGCAGATTTATTCCATCATTTCAGGAACATCCATGCACTGCTGAGTTAGTGCAAACTTAGTGGGGGCAAAAAGCGCCCGCCTGGCTGGGCTTTGCCTGGTATATCAAAGGCCTGATGCATGAGCGAGTTGCTCACTAGGCTGTTCTCACAGCTCTAAACTTTCTCTCTTATCTTCCTTCCCTCCAAGCCTATGGGAAAAAAGTGCTTTTAGGTTTTGAACATTTTGTTATCTTCCTTGAGAGAATTCAATTTCTTTCAGCAGACAGAAAAAAATCCAAAGGAAACACAGGGTGTGAAGGTTCCCACACTGAAGCAATAGTCTTAGCATCCCCAGCTGCAGATCTGGCCTTTGAGTGAAAACAATTCTAAAAACAGCAATTCTCCTCACCAATCTTTTGTTTTCAGCCTCTTCCTCCCTATATAGCTGCAAACTCCTTGTGCCTTAGCCACCCATCTGCCTGCGTTTCAAATCAGTAAAGGATGTATAGAAACTTACAATTTATTAAATTCGGTGGGTCAGAAGGATTGGTCTTTGTAGTTTCATACAGGAATTTTGCTGAGCAAGATAAATTACGCTGGGAGGAGATCAATATTTTACAGCATTAGACTAGAGAGGGGGAGGTTGCCTGGCTGGCTAACAGAGGAAGGGGCTGTGTGCTTGGTCAGGACCAACAGCCTGTGCTGGGCTCCCATCTGTCCGGGAAGTAACCAAGAATTTAAAAAGCACTTTTAAATATGTGCACTGTCATCCTAGGCTTGTCAGTGGGAGAGGCACTGCTGTCCCATTCCCAGTGGCCTAAACGGGAATTTGGAAATGTCGTAGCAGAAATTGTTCAGCACTGCAGTTGTGTGCTTCTGCTGTGATGGAAGGGAAATTATTGCGAGGGAAACTTATGGACACAACGAACTGACCAATATGATCAAGGTAATGCCGTTTATTGTTGTGAAAACACCCCTTAAATAACCCAGATAGCACACACACTGCACACACACTGCAAACCACCCCGTGACTGGTTAATACGAATAACACACAACTCTATTGGTGTAAAATAAAGTCCTTGTGATCTCTCTCTGTGCCGTTTTTTTCAATCTTCTGCTGCAGCTTCTCTAAGTTTACATTCTTCTCCCTGTTGATCTCCACAGAGGCTTCTTAAAAGTAGCTTTTCACTGCAGTCTTAAAGGCCTTGGCAGCATAACTGCATCTAAAGCACTGAGGTCACTCATATGTCCATTTTCTGCAAGAAATTTCCCAACAGGAAATCACTGAAGCCACATGCTGATTGAGCACCAGCACATTGCATCCACGAGAGGCTATTCCTGTGAGCAATGGTTAATGCTACTTTAGCAGTCAGGTTTGCAAACTTTCTTCTATACCTGCAGCTTCCTCAGGTATCTGGGGATTTAAAATTGTGTTAAAATACTTGTGTCTGAGTGTCCTAATTCATTCCTTGCAGTCTGATTTCTGGAGTCTGCAGACATGTTGGTACCACACAACACAGCAGCTGAAAGACATTGAAGCTTTTTAAAAATGTCTAGATGTTGGAGATATTTATAGCAATTGGTTCTCTGATGGCAAAAATTAAGCCCCCTTGAGCAACACTGGCAATTTCAGGGAGTGTGACCCCATTATTAGTGGAAGCTTTGACTGACAGCCCACCAGATCCCCCTTGGTGGGTATCTGCCCTTTGAAGGTGGGGTAAATGCACCTGCTAATGAGACCCAGTTATTCTGTGCCCTTGACAGGCTTTGAGTAATGTCATTATGCAATTGGATTTCCCGTGGATCACGCAAAGAGATAAATGCTGTACAAGCCACACTGTTACTGATTCATGCACCATTGGCCTCTTAGCTCGCTCAGAGAAACACAATTACTGCTGTTACACTTCATTTAAAAGAACTGGAACTTTTCGGCAGTGCAAACAGCTATTGTGTCTGAATTGATATTCTTCCAGGGCCAATCCTTAATATGCTGGTTTATGTTTTCCCAATTGCAACCAAACCAAATTTAAGAGGGTTATAAAGCGGTTTCTTTCCCATTACTTGTTTTCCCTGTGCTACCCTACAAAACTACACAGCATTTTCCAAACTCAAAGCATAGCATATGCATTTCCATAATTAATATTATGTATTATTTAAATAATTTTATAAATAATTGTAGTGAATAGAATGTTTTGCTTAATTAAGGCTGAAGCTGGGGTTTAGGCTTTGTGTGGACATTTGTGATTTCCAGCTCTCAGCATCTGCCTTGTTCAGGTTTTGCTGGAGCTGAGTAAATTCATGTTATTCCCTAAAACTGGGGGAAAAGAGATGCTAGTGAAGATCCTGTTTGTTATTGTTGGTCAAGTTGAATAAGTAATGGTCTCTTCTGGAGTAATTTATGTGATATCTGAAGTTACTTCATGTATGAAGAATGTAATGATAATAGGTTTGCTCTAAAGTATGTTTTCCTGTATTTTTTACTGACAAAGAAATAATCTGATTCAAGGGTCATTTGTATCCTATATTGTGTGTTAAGTGCACATCCGTGATGGCTTATCCTGTAAGAGCTGGTCTCGTGGGGAAAACATGCCTGTGTCTTGGAGCCAGATGGGCCTGAGCAGCAAGAGCTGCGAGTTCACTTTATGCTGCACTTTACAATTTCAGGGTTTCCAAAAGGTTTCTGCACTGGAGGTGGTGTGTTTAAGCTGTCTTTTCTGTGCTGAGTCCAAATGGCACTACAGAAATGGAAAAAGCAGCACTCTGGAGCCTGTCACAGGAGCTCTCCCTCAGACTGCTGTGACATTAACAGTGACAGCCCTCAGAGGTATCTCTCAGCATTCATTTCAAACTTAATCCTTGAGGGAACACTGGGCTGCAGATCACAATGCACTGGATTTTGAGAGCAAGGTTTGTTCTCTGAATATAAGTCATATTTGAGAATATGTCTTATAATCAGTAAGAGGAACAGTTTTGTTCAGAAATGTTATACCTCACAAACAGCAGCCACCAGGGAGAGTTTGTTTTGTGATACAGTTATTTCTCTGCTGTATTTTGTTCTGTTTCATTTATCCTCTTGAAAAAAATTTTTTAAAGGACTCATCATTATGCAAGCCGGACCTTTCCCCTACTTGGCACTTGGCAAGTTTATCATGTTTAGCGGGATTTCTCTGACATAAATGAGATAAAAACCTGGCCCGTAGGTGAGCAGTGCTGGCGAGCACTGATGCTGCTGGAGGAGCCAGGACAGGTCTTTGGCCACCAGGGTTTTATGTCTCCTGAAACCATTTGGTCCTAGTGTCATTGAGAGGAAAAAGTAGTGGTTGGCTTTTCAGCTTTTTATTTATCTTATTTTAAATGAATGAAGTGGGTAAAAAGCTCAGCACATAGTTTCAGTGTCGGCCTAGAGACCTTTCCAATAAAATGGCATGTTAAAACCAGGATATACAGAGATGCTCAGCATTGGTAGAGGGCAGTGGGATTTCACCAGGGACTTTGAATGAAGCAGATCTGAGGTCAGGGCTAAGTGTCTTGTAGTTGCCTTATTTTTATTATTTATGGCGAAGGAAAAAGCTATCTACCAAGCTGTTTGCTTAAAATATTCCCACTTGACAGAATTATATTTAATGAGAAGAAAACTCTGTAAAACTCATTAAAATTTTACAGTCTGCCAAACTTGTAGCCTCATTTTTTGCTTTGTTTTATCCTTGCTGATATTTTAAGACATTAGACACAGTTACAGGTCTGTATATCTTCATAGATTTGAAAATCAAGTAAGTCCAGACTGAATTAACTGGAGCTGTTTGACCACAGTCCTCTCCCTGCGTTTGTCCTATCAGGTCAGTATTCATCTGCCTTTTTCTGAGACAGATAAAATGATATCATTTATAAATGCAAACAGTTACTGCTTTAGCCTGAGAGTCTCCAAAGGATTTCAGAGTATCTTGGAATACAGCTAATACATAGAGAGTATATGCATGTATGAAATGTCTAACTGTATATATGAGATGTATGGTTCTTACTCAGTGAAAGATTGGTAGATGTTGTCTCAGCCCAGTCTCCACAGAAGGGGTGCAGAAATAACTGTGCAGACTATGGGGAAAACTGATGCAGCAGTAGAAGGTACTAGAAGGGTGGTTTAGCTTCTAGGGATGGCTGCAGGAGAGGAGTGAGGGCAAGAAGAGTGAATGCTTCTTTTGATTTTGATTGCAGGGCTAATTTCTCTGAAGCAGGGTGAACCTTACTGTAAACACTGCCAAAAAAGGAGAAATTAGGCTGTTCTTTGAGAGCTGTGAAGCACTGTCTCGGTCACAGTTATTTCTATGAGCATGTTATTCTTGTGCAAGGAGTCATGACTACCTCCAAATGCCATGTTTTCAGTGTACAAACCGGCTCTCCTGTGGAACTGCAGGTATCACCCAAGGGAGCAGAGCAGATGAGTGCTGGAGCTTTTCTCTTTTGTTTCCAAGCTCTGGTGCATGTTAGTAAAGAGCTTCCAATTGTTCTGGAGCATTGATGCTCCTGATGACTGACAGCACTTGCTCTCCCTCCTGTTTTGTTTCTTTATGTTCATAGCTGGGTTTCATTCCTGTGTGTTTGAGGAAGTCTGAGAGGCAGCAGGATGGGATGAACAGCAGTCACAGGCATGAAATGGCATGAGGAGGCTGAGAAGACACTGAGCTGCTCTGCTGGTCACTTACCCAAGTGAACCCAAGGATGGAAACACAGGCCCTGCTACAGGGTTGCAGGGCTCAAGGGTTCCATGTACACCTTGTTTATGGTTTTTCTTTGCTGATTGCTTTGTGGTTTTGCTGTTTTAAAAGACTAAGCTGTTTTTTCATTCTAAAGAAATCATGGTGGACAGCAAGGAGAGAGTTTAAAGAAATCCATCTCAAAGCCTGGAACAAGCCAGGACCCTGCCATGCTGTTTGCTCCCTCTTGTATTTGTAGAGACAGCTCTTTTGATGCACTGATTTCAGACTGATCTCAACCTCCTGGATGATTCTTTTATTGATTTATTGGGAAAAGATATGTATGCAACTGGTGTCATGGTAGTACAAACTCTAGAAATTGCACTCAAGTGTTATCTTAGAATGATGTAAGAAGGATGTGAAAGTGCCAGGATGATGTAGCATTGCTGCATGGCTGGAAGCTGATGCTCAAGTGATGTGTGTCCTCTGAGGCCTTAAAGTTATGTAGAGCAGTTAAAGTCACTCTCTTGATCATCCATGCTATGCAAAATCTTTTCTGTATCTTCAATAATTGATCGGGGAACAATCACTGCAAAGATTCTCTTTTAAAGCTGTAGAGATATGAAAATAAGAGTGATAAGAGATTTGTTGAGAGGCAGCAAAATATCTGTTAACACATCTGTTAACATGCAAAGTTAACAGATGACATTAAGTTGCCTTCCCATGGAGTTGGTGTTAGAATAAAGGACTGATATCTCCCTGGGCTGACTGTTAGTGATTTACCATTTAGATCAGTTCAGGATGATGGGCTGGGAGAGCTCTTTTGCTCTCCTCCAGTTCCCATCGGGGACAAAATCTCAACCCCCAGAAGAGGATGTTTGTCTCAGAACTCCCTGTGCCATCGGTGGGGTCACATTACAGTGTGAGAAATGGTGATCGGAGTCACTTCCTGTGAAAGATACTCGAGAAAACTTTCCTCCTATCTTACAAGCATTGGAAATTAGGGATGCTGCTGATCTGTAGGCATGTGCCTGAATTCCTGCCTTGTGTAGTGGGTTGACCCTGGCCGGATTCCATGCACTCATTAAATCCCTTTCTGCAACTAGGCAGAAAGGAGAGGGGTCATCCACCCACCACCCTCATGGGCAAAAAACAGACTGAAAGTGAGATAATACCTAAATTTATTACTAGCAGGATAAAAGCTAAGCTAAATAGTGAAGAAAAAAACTGTCTTAAAACACACACCACACACAAACACTTTCCCCCCACCCCTCCTTCTGTCCATGGGGGGTTGCAGTTGGTTGCAGTTGCTGCTGCTTGCGATGTGAGTTCCCCACCCCTCGGGGTGACTCCTCCATGGGGTGCAGTAAAGGTTGAGTCCCTGCACCCCGATGGGCCTCCATGGGTTGCAAGGGACATCCTGCTTCACCA
>VWZG01004248.1:148272-173024 GCA_013396735.1 Grallaria varia | reverse complement strand
TCTCCTGCTCCAGCGTGGGTCTGCCCCACCACAGGTCCACAGTTCTCCCTTCAAGCATCCACAGCTCCAGCACGGGCTCCTCCATGGGTGCAGGGTTTTAGCTCTGAGTCCCTCCTCTGCTCCATGAGGTGCCTCCTCTCCCTGGTCGCTTCTGCAGCGACCTTGATGTCTGCCTTGTTATCCCATGTTCTTGCTCCCTGGAATTTTTTCTGCGCAACAACTTCCAATTCTTAAATATGTTATCACAGAGGCGTTACTATGATCTCTAATTGGCTTGGCCCTGGCCGGGGCCGGATGTCCCTCCTGGGGCCAAGTGTCATTGGCTCCTATGGGACAGGGGAAGCTTCCAGCAGCTTCTAACAGAAACCACCTCTGCAGCCCCCCCACTACCAGAAAAAAAATTCAGCTACAGGAAGCCAGGACACCTTGGCAGCAAATGTTAATGCAAACTGAGTTCTGCTAAGAAATGATGGCCTTTAGGTGTTTATTGTTGTAGCTGGTTTTAATATTTGTGTGCAGCAGATAAGTGAACCAGAGTATAGCAGAAAAATATTTATTTTCTGCACCTTGAGTTTATGCAAGTGAAATCAACACAAATTAATATGGGGGATATAGTGAATGTAAAGCTGCCATCCAATCCAGAAACTATTTTCAAGTGACCCACAAATAACACGTGTCTGGTTTGTGTTCCCAGTGGCCTAGGTTTGCTTCCAAAGCATGAGGTGCTTGCCAGGCTCATGGTCCAGGCTTGTCATTATTTCATCTCATTTGCCTGACCAATTGAATTTGTTGCATTCATTTCTTTTCATTGAAATGTAGGTAGGCATGGTATATTTGCATAATGTATAAGTTATATAGAAAGAGCATTTGAGATTGAAGTGGAGATTTTGGTCAGTCCCAGCAGGCACCTGGAAGTTGGTGCTGTCCATCAGCAGGGTCTGCCAGGCACAAAAGGCTAAACTTCTCCAACATTTCTGAAATGCTAACTGCAATCTTGCAGCCTTTTATTGTGTGCCTACCGAGCTCGTCCCTCTGTCCTCCTGCCCCTCTCTGGTGGAGGGTTTGCTGTTGTGAGCAGCCTGTGTGAGCCCGGAGCTCTCTGTGTGCTGATGGCTCTTGGCAGACGCAGCCCCTACTGCCTTTGCCAAGCATGGCGCTCTGTGACAAGGGAAAGGGCTGTGCAAAGGTGTGCATCACTTACGTGCCATGCCTTAATGAGTGTAAAATCCCCCAAAATAGGTGACAGGCCTGGATCAACTGTGCGTGCTTGGTGTGCATGCTGCATTCTATCTCCTGGAATGGCTGCAGTATCTGTTTGGGAATTGCCTGTCCATTTTAGGCTCCTGTGGACAGTCCCTGGAGCGTTTTGTTCCTGACGTGGGTGTTCTCCAGGCAATGCTGATGCTGTGGCTGTGTCAGCTCTGGCTGTCTGGCAGCAGTGCTGCCCACGTTGTGGGAATAGCTTCACAAAAGAGACACTGGCAGTCCCAGTGCTTTCCAGCTGGGGAATCCTGCTATTGCAAGCTCTTTGAAACACAGAGGGAGAGGTAGCTTGCTTTGGTGCATGAGCTTTGCCAGCCTTTTTCCAGAGGTCTAATGCTGCCGTGAGATGTTAGCCTGCTCTCCTGACCATGCGAGTCTCTAACCTGCAGTATTGCAGCTTCCAGCAAATTGCCATGGTACCAGCATTGTGCATTTGCAACCCATGACACACATGTGGTCACAGGGTTTTTAATGACTTCCCTGTGAAATGTTGTGGGCTAAAATGCAATGTAAGCTGTTTATACTTTTGAAACTCCTGTTCTTGTGGACCCTTTCCTTCAAAGGACAGGCATAGCAGGGCAGTTTTTTGGGTCCAGTAGATAATGGCAGGAACGTCTTATGAGTGTTGGTGGGTCTGATAATTTATAGACTGCCAGATATTTTTTGGGTGGTAAATGTGAATTTTTTGGATGCTGAAAAGATATATTTGGAGCTTTGGGGGCTCCTGAGTGGTTTCAAGCCTTTGTTTTTGTATAGTTTCCCTTAAAAAAGGCTTAGTGTTCCTGTTTTATATTTGTGAAGTGCTTTGCTGTGTCCAGGATGATTCTTGAAATCAAGGAATGGTTTGGGTTGGAAGGGATCTTAAAAACCATCTCGTTCCAATCCCCTTTGCCATTGCCAGGGATACCTTCCACTAGACCATGTTGCTGCAAGCCCCATCTCACCTGTATTTCAATGAATTTGGAAATCACTGAGAATATGAAGGACTCTCTCTTGGTTGAAAGGAATTTCCAAGCAGATACAATTAAGTTGTTTAAAGCTGTGTATGATTGTTGCATGTACTGTTTTTTTAATAAACCCATGCAAATAACTAATGGGTCACCAAGTTAAGGTGCTGTGCAAGTCTGGACAACAATAAATGTGCAAAAGTGTCCTGCATATTGGATGTTTTATACACATATATATCCATATGTATGCACACATTCAGGCATACATTAAAAAAGAATCCTTTGTGCCTTATTATTGTACTTTTCTAACTCTGAACTTTATTCTGAGCGAATGTGTTTGAATACCTGTCTGACTTACTGATGTGATTACAATAACACTAAATCCGAATCAGTTCACAAGTCCTTTTAAAAATTGTAATTATTTTCCTACTAAGTTTAACAAGACTTCTAATTCTATTGCTTTTGGGGAAAAAAAAAACCCCAAACCCTCACTGAATTCCAAAGCAGCACAAACCCCCACACAACTTACCAGAGCTTGTTCGTAGAGATCCAAAGCACCTTTGCGTATCATCAGCTTTGTTTTTATTTACAAAAGGGAAAGATCAGACAAAAGTAATTCCAAAATGTATTTCTGTTGGTATGCAGCAGTAAGACACATGAGAAAAACCTCAGATATTATTGTGCTTTTAACAGGATCAATTCTGCCATATGCTTGTTAAGGTTGCATATTCTCTTACGTCTCATTTGCAGGAGCTGATGCAAGTGCTCAGGCTCTAAAGTCTGGTATTTAGTGCCAAGTTGAGGCAGTTGGAGAAGAAAAATCCAGAGCCTGTGGCACTGAGGGTAGGTGCATGCAAATGGGAATCCAGCAGCGATGCATGAGCTTCCCCCAAATGCCAGAAATGGGTGCCAGGATGTTCTCAGCAGTGCAGGCTTTTCTTGGCTGCTGCTTCTTCTCCTTCTATGCTCAGGTCAAGAAGAACAAAGAATTTTTGTGGACCTCCTAAGGATTTTCTCTTAGTAAAACCTCAAAATGTGAAAAGAAACAAATTGATTTTTCTGAGGAATCTGTGAATAAGTAATGGAGGGCTGGCATGTGGAGTTACAGGTTTTCCATCTGGTGGGACAGCCCCCAGCATATTGTAGCACGTTCTGGCGAGTAAATGTAGATTTGCTGCAATGGGCTTGTATTGCATTGCTCCAGCACTGGAAAATGATGAACCATTTTACTGGAGAGGTTTTAATGCAAGTTTCTCATGTAGGGGGAAGAAGTCTAATGGAAGTAATGAGTTTTTTCAAACAAAATTAATGGGCCACCATAAAAAAGTCTTTAAATTCTGTGTTGGCTGTCCTGGTTCTGGCCCGGACAGGGTTAATTTTTGGGGTAGCTGGGATAGGGCATGGTTAGGACATGGAGATCATTTTATAGCACCTATACCATCATTGCCAGGGGCGAGGAAAAGGGACAATTCCAAGGAGAAGGAATTCTGATGCAGTCAAGAAAATGTGTCATGGGAGCCATTTGGTATTTGTCATTGTTGCAGGCTCCATGGTGAGCATTTTTTCAGATGACTCACTCTTTTGTACACTTTCGTTATTAAAACTGTTGTGTTGTTGTTTGTTTTCTTATCTAATTGTGGTTTCCACTAAATAGTTCTATCCCAACCCATGATCTTTGGCTTTTGTGCCTCCAGTCGGAAGGGGGAATGTGTGCATTGTTTTTTCATTGGGAGGACTAACTTGGAGAATACCATTCCTAAACCATGACAGTGGTTTATCTTACTGAAGTTCATTCTTTTCTATCCAAAATGTGCTTGTTTTATTCCATTGGGATCTGCATAGAACATCATATGGCATGATGCACTGTTTGTAAGCACTCTGAGGATGCTTGTTGAAGGGTTTTTTTCTCCAGAAAACAAAATTAAGTCACTACAGCTAAAAGAAAAGGGTTTTTTCCTCCAGAAAACAAAGTTAAGTCACTACAGCTAAAAGAATTGTAAATGCTTTTTGTTTTATTGAGTTAAAAAGTGACTCTGCAGTCCTGAACAACAGTTCCAGCGGAGAGCAGTTGGGGAGCTGATGTGGCAGCTGTCTCTGCACCACCACTGACAACGCAAGAGAAGGGTTATGAACCTGGCCATATAGAAGAAGACAAGATTGAACAGGAGAAGGTCGGGGGGGGGGAAAAAAAAAAACAACAGAATGGGAGTGAAAGGAAAATGAGTAATGTGTGCATCGTTTGTTTGGGAGTGTAAGGGGTCTGAGAGGTTGGGAATAAAACAAGCTGATACTGTGTAAGATTTGGTGAGAGGAGCCTTGGGAGCAGCGAATTGTGTATAAGTTATACTGATAACTTGTCTTTCTCCAAACAAAACATTGGAAAATGTTTGTTCTCGTTTAGTTGTTTAGTTATTTGACAGCACTGGCAGGTCCCTGCTGCCAGTATCTTGAGATGCATGTAGTGAGATAAAGTCTGGAGAACTCTTAATGCAAATTTACAGGACAAGGAATAAATTTTAAATGTAGTAGAAAAGAACTGGCGGTATTCCTAATAACAGGGAAAGGGAGGGGATTTTGATTTTTTAAAGCAGGGACTTTTTCCACAAAGCAACAATTAATTGATTCATAAACCAGAATTTTCATTTTATATATTTTTTTTTTCAGGTTTTTTTTAACCTCCATGTAAAAAACACAGAGCAAAGACTCGCTAATGAGCTCTCCAGTGGCATTGTTAACCTAGTTGGTTTTGGGTTTGGTTTTTTCCCTTGATTGCTCATGAAAGGTGCAGAGTTGCTGGCAGCCAGTTTACTGAACTGGAGTCAATTTTGACATTATTACTCCCTCAGGTTATCCGCAATATATTCCTAACTGGCCATCTGCTGCATTTGGCTATTAAAATGTGATACTTTTTTGGTATTTACCTTCTCTGAGAAGTCTTTTAACAAGCATATCTGTTAGTGAGAATTGTCCGAGCTCCTGCCTCCTCTGCCACTGATAATTTACCTTGTTTGGGAGACCTCACCATTTACCAGTATGAGTTAGTGGGTGACTTTCAACTTAAGTGGGAAGCTGACTGAAACTTTTTATCTGTGTTTTTGTTTGGACATAAGTATGGTAATTTCAATAAAGAAGAGTAATAACAAGAAATGGTTTAGCTTTAGCTGCAGGCATTATGTGATAAGACTGTTTTTAACTTTCTCATGAACCACTGTCTGTTTGTGACACTTTTTGCTGCTAAAACAAAAAATGGTTCCACTTCTAAAGAGGTCAAAATCCCCTTTGTCATTAATAGGGGTTTTCCCTTTGAAAAATACAGCTGCTATACTGAGGACAGAATGCTCTGTGCTCCTTAAAATGAAACTTTCATTTCCAAAGAGACTTTACCCTTTCATCTATCAGACTGCAGTCTTAAAAAAGAAACACAAGTATGTCCCTTTGTGTGAATTAGAGCAGCAACACAGAAGGGGAAGTGGCTCCTTTGGTGTCCAGCAAGATGTCTTGGGCAGCAAAGGTGGGAACAAAATATTGTATTTCCAGAGTCCAAGTGAATTTCTTTTTATTTTTCCCTTTTTTGTAGCTTTCTTATGAGATACAGCTTTCCTGTGATGGTCATTGAGACTTTAGGTGGCTTCTTTGCTCTGGTTAAACTGAAAGTGTTGCTGAATGTCAGATGCTATCTATCCCAAAAGGGCGAATAGAGAATCTTCCTAGCAAATCTGATTTTTTTTTAATGTATCATTTCAGAGAACCCCTTCAGTGATCCAGTGTTTCATAACATGCTATTGATTTATTGTTCAGATGCTGCAAGTCTTCCACAAGGAGGTCAAATGATAAACTTTATGGAGAATTTGTGGCTTAGAATGGGGGAGAAGACAGACATATCTCTTAAAGTATTGACAGTTAAGTTATAGGATTTTTTTTTTTTAATTGAAGTGAGAAAACTGGTATTTCATCAGGTACAATTGGGTTGATGTCCTGGACACTCACCTGTTGTTTTGTTGGCTAAAACTCTGAAAACATATTAAAAGCTGGTATCTAACATACATGCTGTAACATGTGCAGAGGTGCTTCTGAGCAAAACCAGTGATAACTTTGGGCCGAAAAATTATTTTTTCAGTAAGAATGACATTAAATTGCTTAAACTTAGCCTTTTGAACTCTGTCATCACTAATTAATCTCTTGGACTTGGGCACTATAAATACACAAGGGCAGACATGTTTTTGGCAGTCGTTCTCATGGAGATGCATTCATGAGCTGATGTAAAAGGACTAGGTCATTAGATGGCAATTTTCACAAGATGGTCTGATGGGAATAATTTCCAGCTTCGTTTTCTGGAAGTGTATACAAAACATAGTTAAAAAAAAAAATAAAATTGTCCTCCTCAGGAATTAAAACACAGATGATAAAATGCAGGTCAGTCAAAGTCCTACAAAAGGCTGAGACTTAAAACAATATTGACTTGGGCTTAGTGATATCACATGCACCTCTGAAATGTCTGCAGGTTGAGTATCTTCACAAGCTGCCCTGGATGGCTTCCTTGATTATCCCTGGGCATCAGAATTATATACAAGTTATAGGAACCTCCAGGGGCATTGGCTCTCAAGCCACTGCCTGCAGAGACACAGTCCTTGATCGACTGAAGTGATGTGATGGGGCACTGGGAGCTTGCTAGTACGCGTTGAGAGCACAGGCTTCAAGGCTGCTTCTGGACAGACCAGCAATGCGTTGTATCTATTTAGAGTTGGATTTATTGCTGAGAAAGATTTAAGGACGAAGTTGGTTTTGCTTAAGGTGTAGTCAGCAAAATAGGAGGAGACAAACTATTAAAAGAAAACCCAACCATTGAGATGATCTTTGTGTCTTTCAACACCTTAGCTAGATTTTACCTGTCCTACAGCCCAGTTTAACTGGAATGTCCTCTTTTAACTTGAAATTAGTCTCTTGCTTTGATTATGGAAGTCCCTGCCTTCTAGCCTTACATTGTCCCTTTCGCCTCCTCCAGAGAAATGGAGGATACAAAATCAGCTCTGTCCCTTTTCCCAAGAGGTGGTGAACGAGAGCATCAGAGCCAAATGCCCTTCCCAATAATGCCTTGCAAGACCTCACCTCCTACTTTCTTGATGTTGAGACCCGAGTTGGGATATGTTGCTATATGTCCTCTTTCCTTGCCCCCTTTCTCTTTTGTCTTGTGTATCTCAGTACATTCCCACTTCAGGATTTCTGTAGACTTACTTTAAAGCAGGATACAACATATTTTGAGAAATACAAAACATGAATTTTGTATTAAATTTGTAACTTTTCTTCTGAGCGCCATGGAATAGCTTAACATGACACTCTAGCTCAGGAAATTTGAAGGGAGGCTTGGATGGTTTCCCACCTTTCACATGAATGTTTTTGACGTCAAACAGTCTCTTCTTGCAGCCATATCACAAATAGATGCCTTTATGTATTTAAGTCTACAGGGATTAGAATTGTCTCATTCCTCAAACTGTGGATATTCATGGTGTCTTAAAGGACTAAACAGAGCCATGGGCAGTACTGACAGGACAGCAGCTATCAGTTAAGGTGGATTTCTTTTGCTGGGTAGTGAGCACACCTAGGCCACTCTTTTTGAGCACTAATTGTTCATTATTTAAGGATCTGGTGCCCAAGCATAATTCATTCTTTTATGGAATAATTGATTAAACAGCAAACAATCTAAATAATAGCGTGATATTTCTTTTAAAAATAAAAGGGCAAAGTGTATGTTCAGTTTCTGGCCATATTTCTTGCTTTACTTTCTGGCTTTGACTTCCTTGCATGCAAATTCTTATTTCAGCTCATCAGCTGAATTTTAATTAAAAAAACCCAAAAGCTTTTGGGGCAGAGTTGTATATCCAATGTCTTAATGATGCAGTTATTAAAATAACAGAAATCTCTTGTTTTAGAACCAGAACTTAAAGCTGTACTCCTGACTGACCAAATGGACGTGCCTGGCATAGCACTAAAGCCAAAACAGTATTTCCTAGTGTGCCTTCAGCGAAGGGTATTTTCTTCTTGCAGAGATGGAAGACATAAAACTCAAGTAATACTTGGTAAGTGGTCACTTAAGACAAAGCAAGACAGAATGGGGAAACCAATTCTCTAAATGATGCAGGAAAATGCTGGTCATTTTGGCTGTTATAATGCATCTGTCAGTTCTGCTTTGTATTTCTTGCGTCCATGAAGTGGGTTGATTAATAGGTTCTTTTCATGGGGTTGATTGTCTTGTCTCAAATTTGCCATCACATTTCATCTAATACATGTTCCCAGGATTACTTTAGGGTTTTTTCTTGTATCTCTGGCGGCTGTGTTTGGTGCTGCTCACTTGTCAGGACGTGAAATTTCAGAGGCAGGAGGGAAAGGCTGCCTGATGTTCCTGAGCTCGCTGCAGGCTTTGCTGCATATGCTTCTGTTCACACACAGTCAATTTGGAAATAAGAGTCACTGGCAAAACCTCTCCATGTTTTTCAGTGCACAACCAAGTTGGTTTTTTTTTAATTTTTCAATTTACCTGTTGGGCCTTGCCTGGATTCTGCAGCAGGCAGGTGCCCAAGATGTGAACTTGTGACATAGCTCTGCAGTCAGCCACGCCAAGCAGGTAGAAAAAGAGAAAGATGAGAAAATGTGGTGTTGTTTTGGCCTCTGGATTTGTCATTTGGAGCCCTATGTATTTGTTGATTCATAGAAGAGCAGAGCCTGGTCTGACTTAATTTAGATTGTTTCTTCCAAATACTCTTTTTAAATCCCTTCTCTTTAGCCTTTATGTATATTGGCTTTGACTTGTTGCTGACGTTGCAGCAGCTGCAGTGGCAGTTTCCAAGGACTGAAGGGGACCTTTACAGCAGCATCTTATCACTAACACAAGTAAGTTGTGAAAGAAAATGTTGACCTGTTGCAGGGCTGCTCCATGTCTGTTGTTATCATTAGGACAGTGTGACAGGGAGGAGGAGGAGAAGGAAGAGGTCTGAGGTGATCCAGGTTGTTGCCGCTGTACCAGAGGTGACTTCTGCTGAAAGGCAGCAAGATCAGGCTGGGAGGGGAGTTGGTATTCAGGATTTTGGTCAAGGTTAAAGGCCTATTTGCAGCCTTAAAGTGTGAATGTCCTCAAAGCCAAATCTACAAGCATGCTGGCAGAAATCTAGTAGAGTTCCTTTTACCCCCTAGTGTTACCAGGGATCTTACTATTTTTTTCTCCTCCTGATGTTAAATTTCCCCTTTTAGTGCTCTGTATGATAGATCTCACGTTTGTTTTTGCTGATGCATTTGAAGGAACTAAACAGCCCCTGAAGACTTCCCTAAAAAACTACTACTATTGTCAGAAATGGCAGAACCCTTGTCCTAGTGTGTCCTTGTGGGTAACCTGTAGAAGAGCATTCTTCAAGGTTCAAACCCAGTGGTTCGTGACGACTTGAAAATGGTTGTGGTTTTTTGCCCCTAAGGAGCAGCGTATCACCCGGCCTTGATGAGAGATCTTGGCAGTAAGGTTTCATGTCATAAAGAATTGCAGAAAATTTCCTGGGAATATCAAGTTATTTCTGTGTGAGGAAAAGCCAGCCTGGCAGACGCCTGGACCAAGATGCTCTTTGTAATAAATCCCACAAGCAAATGCTCAGACCGTGCTTGGAGGGGTTTTTCCTTAGCTTGTGAACCACTTGTCAGTAGAAGCCAAAATTTGGATTCTGTAGTGCTGATGAGCCTTTCCTTTCACCTAAACAACCTGATCAATTTGGAAGTGGGGATACAGAGTAAATACCTCCAGAAAGGTGCTGCCCACTCGTCTTCGGAGAAAAAATTACTCACCATATTTCAGTTGGTAAAAATATAAGGAAAGCATACAACTACTTAGATTTGATACCAAGACAGACTACTATTTTTAAATGAAACACATTTAGCAAATTTTTCAGGGCACTTTATGATGCAGAGTTAAAAAAAAACAAAACCAAAAAACATGAAAAGGAAGGGAATTAGTGCTGCAGTATACTGCTTCTTTTCCCCAGTAAGAGCAAGGGGAAGTTCAGATTCAACATAACTGATGAGGGAAGAGCAGAACGAGCTGCAATGTGATTAGTGGAGTGTCAGATGAAAAAAATATACCAGCAGTGACTCACTCCTGACAGGCTGCAAATGCTCTGGTTTGGAAACAGCAACTTGATGCTTGATAACTTGGTACAGATCAGCTGAAATCGTGCTCTCCTTTGGGAAAATACTTGGGCTAGATAAGGAAAAGAAGTGCCCCAAGTTGTGGATTCCAGGGGCCCTTGGTGCCTTCAGAGGAGCAAGTACAAGGAGATCTGCAGCTGGGAAAAATGGTTGGTCATGCAGCTGCCCTTCTGCTTGGAAAAGTCTTCAAGCTTGCTGACACTGACAGAGTCTGAATGCTGAGTTAATTGGGAACTTGTCTCTTTCCCGTTCAAAGAAAGTGAAAAATAAATTTGTCTAACTCCATAATTAAGAGAAAAAAAGCAAGTTAATGACTGTTTCTGGCACTGGAGAGAGATGTGTAACCGATACTGAATATTCAGTATGTAAATCTACATGACATAAAAGAGACAAACTTCCTCAAGGGGAAGAACAGAACCTTTTTTGATTTTTTTAAAAGGATTATAGATTTATATGCCTCCTGCCATCTTCTAATATGATTTTATTAAAAATAATCAGGATTAGAAAACACTTTTTAGCACTTTGACCATCTAGAAAGGGATATATGTCGGGGTATTTTGGATAAAAATTTTCTAGCTTTATACCACTGACAACTTCAAAGTGTGTTTTAGAATAAGCTTAGAAATATAAAATATGTTGAATGTGCCTGTGGCTGAGTATGGAGATGATTCAGGTATGTTATCAGACTGCAGTGAGTTTACTATGTGAGATATATGGACAGCTATGCTTCACTAGCTGAAAGATGGGCAACCAAGTAAATTTAAAAATGCTGTGTGAAAGTTCAATTAATCCTTGGGAGAAAAGCAAATCAGAATAAAGTAATTTCACTGTGATATACGGTGTAGCATAGCTTCATTTTAAAATAATGTTTCCTGTCTAAAACCATATAGCCAAAGTAACAACAGATATGTTGTGATAACTGTGGAATTTGGCATGTTTGTACTGGAAAATGGGGTTATTCAAAAGCAAAAAAAATGTGTAGTGTTGTAGCTAATGAAATAAATTATTTGGAGGTAAATTAAGGGCCACTTTAGGCATATTTTAATAGAAGATGGACTTCTTAATTTTCCAGGAGTGCAGACACTGAAATGCATGAAAATTAAAAAAGTGTGGAAGGTACTAGTTGGTGAACGAGCATGTTTTTTCAGCTATTGCGTATTTGGGAACCCCAGTGGTCTTCTTCATCTCTCAGACTGCAGAATGTGTTAAATCCTGGTATCTTTTGTGCTGGGAATAGGACTGGCCTGGCCTGTACTAAGGGTGTACTGCACCTTGTTCTTATTTCACTGGAAAGGAAAAAAATCCTCCTCACTCTTGTTGGGAGCGCTTTGCAAATGTGCTTACCAACATTTTCTTTTGCTATTGGCTCATGTTGTGCTTGAGTATCCTTCAAATCCTTTTCAAGTAGGCTTCACTTAATAATGTCTCCAGACTACATTTGTTCTCCTGAATACTTGCTTTTTGCCTCATCTGTAAGAGGTGGGGTTTTTTGTTCCTTGTGGCAAAATATTTTTAGGTCATTCTTTATATTTCAATTGTTATATTATATTCTTAATTCTCCAAGAATTTTGCATATAAAAATTGCCCAGAGAATGTATATAAATCAGCATTATAAATATAATTTATATGAGATAAATAAATTTGAAAAACTGTTTAAAATGAGAGCACCACAAAAATCTCTTTCTTTATAGCTCATTTGGATTAGAGGAAGTTTTAAACCAAGGAATGGGAAATGGAGAGTGCAGAAGTTCAAAAATCTAAGTAAAAGTTTTAGCTATTTGTTTATTGCAACAAGACTGAACTTGCCGAAGAGAGCTCACAGTGCCCAGAGGACTGAGGGCCAGAAGTGCCTTGCTGCTTCCCAACCTTGGGAAGCTCTCCCCAAACCCCAGAGCTTCCAATTCCAGGGTGGGGAAAGAAAGGCAGTGTTCAAGAGCACCTGACAAGCAGTGACTGGCATCTTTTTGCTTCCATCCTGGACCTCTAAATGATGGCATTTTAATGCAGGGGAGTTTGGAGAGTTCAGTCTCTGTTCTCTGTGTCTCTTTAGTGCAATGTGCTCTTGTGATGTTTAGTTGACCTTCCCTCTGGGAGCACCTGTAAGTCAAAACTACAGCCTTTTTCCCCCTGAATAGCTACTACCTCTGTTAGCTCCAAAGGCATTTCTGGGGCTAAAATACAGCTCCTAACTGTAATCAATATGCCTGACTAATATATGCTATTCAAAGGTTTTATTGTGAATTGCCAAGGGCCAGTGTTAATGATTCATGTACTCTGCAATGTTATATATGGACCTGCTGTACAGTAAGGACTTTAATTTCTCCCTAGCTCTTTAAGTGACAATTTTGGTTGGTGAAAGGGACCTTGGTAAGGAGGGCTGTGCTGTGGCCTAGCATTGCTCCTGTGCTCACCCACCTCCTGCTTGTAGATGCTGGAGAGCCCTGTCAAGACCAAAAGGTTGACTAGACATGGCAAGAAGAGGCATTCATAGGGCTTTCATAAAGCTAAATGTCCTACTAAGGTTCAGTTTATTTCTGGTTCAGGAATAGAGACAAACATGGAGCTGAAGGAGGACTGTGTGGCTCCCTGCTCTCCTTTTTGCCTTCTTTTGTGTCTACCTCAGTGAGAATGCCTATGTTAAAGTCCCTTTGCTTCTGAACATAATATGAGGGATGTTTATGGTTCAGTTTCTCCACAAAATGGTGAATGAAAAAAGAAAACTAAATGCAATAACTGCAAGAGGATGAATAACTGATTAATTCTGGATGCCAGCTCTTACTTCTTTTGTCAGGAGGGAAAGAAGCCCAGCTTATGCTCTGTGCATAAAGTGGTTTAACTGCTCTCTATTTTAAACACGAGCCCACTAATATCTTCAACAGACTGCAGTGAGAGCGAAAGAACTTTGTACCTTGGCACACTGAGAAAGACCATAAATCAGCCATTCCAGCATCATGCTTTGCATTGAAAGAACATGCACACATCATATTTAATCTAAACCAAAACTCTTGTTAAACCTTGTTGAAAATTGCAGTTTTAAACACTGCCCTTTGTGTCAGGGAATGACAAAAGAGGTTCTCAGAAATGCTGGGAGTCAGCAGGAAAAGAGCATGGTATAGGTGGGCTGCCTCTTTTCCTCTCCCTTGCACCTCTGCTGCCATCAGCAATGGGATGCCAAGTCATGGGAATACCTTTTTATATCCTTAAACTAGTTTGTGAAGTGCTGAGGCTCCAGTGGTGGGAATGGCAGTAACTTCAGTGCTATTAACTGGAAGGTTTTGTGTATCAAAGAGGAGCTTTTGAAAAGCTTGGAGAATCTGAAATTAGCCACTGCAATATCTGGAAGACCCTAAATCTAATTTCTATAATTATTCAATGTACCATGAAGCAGAATGGAAGCCAGACACTCAAATGCACAACTGAGCCAGCTGGAGGATACGTGGAAGATTGGAAGTATAAAATTGGATAATGCAGCAGGACATAAGCCCAGGAAAGGGGCTGAGCTCAGTTGATCTAGACATGGCTAGAGTTATATGGCAATTTTGACTTGCTGGGGAACTGCTAAGGAGAAAACTAGTAAGACAAAAGCATGCCCAAAAGTACCAGCAGGGATTATTTGGTTTCTGTTTTTTTTGTGGTTTGGTTTTGTTTTGTTTTTTTGTTGTTGGTGCTTTGGGAGGGGGGGGGTGTTTGGGGTTTTTTTGTTTGTTTGTTTGTTTTGTTTTTTGGTTTAGGTTTTTTGGGGGGGTTTTGGGGGGGGGTTGTTGGGGTTTTTTTTGGAGGGTTGGTTGTTTTTTTGTTTTTTTTTTTTGTTACTATCATGACAAAATTTCATCATGAATAAGCAATAATCTGCATTGATACCTAGATGGACTTGAGAGTTTGATTAATAGAATCCAGGAAAAGCATTTCCACCCTAAAAGCTGTGGAATTTCCCAGTAGACTTTAGAACCCTCCTTGCATCAGAAAAACAATAACTTCTACTAGTGAGAAAGTAGTTGATCCATACATGAAGTTTGGAGTTGGCTTTGATTGACAAGGGAGAAGGCATCTATCTGTGCTAAAGACACTATTGAATAGTTTCAAAAGGTCGTAAATATCCAGGTGCTCTCATAAGTCAAAGTGTGTAGCATGAGGAGAAAAAGGGCTTACACTGCAGTGAGGAAGTTCTGGCCAGTTGTTTGAGAAACTATTTTGACCATTGGGAAATTAGGCAGTAGAATACACTGGCATGGCAAAACATAGCACTTCCATCCATTCTGTGGAGTTCTTTGAGGAAGAACTAGATTAACATCTTTTATGGACCACAAATACTGTCTGCCCTGTATTGCCAGTGGCTCAGTGGTGATCATCTGTGCCCGTTCTAGCCCTGTGCTTGTGCAATGCTGGCTTAGATATAAGTCCTTAGTCCTGTCTGAAAACAAGCTCAAAGTGGACAGACCTAACTGGTGACTAATGATTGGTAAAAGGTGTATATCAGATGCTTTGGCAAACTTGGGTGCAAAAATTGCTATCTGATACGAAAATGAAGTGAAAATGAGTGGTTCAGGTGTTCTCTGACAGATAATCCGTTCAGGAGATCCGCATCCAAAGTTCACTCAGGAGGTGTACCTGTGTGCTGACCCCTCACCCTGCTTGCAGCTCTTCTGCTAATCTGTTTTTTCCTGATGAAACCTTCGACTGCTTCATCTTGGAAATGGATTATTGGGCCTTGTGGGAAAACTTAGTGTGACTTCAACTTTGACTTGTGTAACTCTAGGAGCATAAATTTAGAACTATATACGTAAAAGACTTTGAGAATAAGTATCTGTTTCTGTGGAGTTCCTCTGTATATAATTGAAATTAGCATATAAATATTCTATTTGTATGATTAATCTAACTAACTGTAATGAGCAGTAAATTCACCCTTGGAGATTGATGGCCTGTCAAAAGCAGATTCTTCCCACCTGCCAACTCACACTTTGCTGAGAGAAAATGAGAAGTCTTTTATATGCATTTTGCACTTTCAGATACTTATTTCTGTTTTCTTGCTGTTGCTTTTTCACAGAATTTAAAAGAAAAAAAGAAAAAAAAAGAAAGAAAAACCTCTTCAGTTTTCCCCAGAATATTTCCTTGCTATCTACTTTTTCCTTTCTTCGAGATGATGGTGAATTATACAGCATCCTAAAAATGTGGTTGTATTTATACAGTAACTATTTTTTTTTTATAAAATAAGACATTTACTAGAATTAGATCCCTTTAACTGGAAGTTTTTTGTCCCCTATGATTTCCTTCATCTTCTTGTGTGTGATAATTTAATTTACGGTGAATAAATCCAAATAGTGATTATGGGGGGTTTTTGAGCTGTGCAAACTGAATTCCTAGTGTTTCTAGTGGTCCTCCAATATTACAGCCATATTAAGGTCACAATTATCTTATATGAAGCATTTCCAAAACTTCCCTGATGGCAGCTTTTCATGGAGTAGCTGCCCTGTAGTCTTGTAACAATAGCCACAAAGACCTAGAGATGTTTTTGTAAGTTTTTATGACTCTCCTGTACTTTCTCACTTGAGTTTGAGTGAGCTTTGTCTGGATTCCCTCCTCTTACAGAAACAAGAATATCTCAACCTATTTTCTTGTTCATTTTTGGGCACAGGCTTCCTGAAGCCTGTCCCCAAATGCATTGCAGATTTAGGCCTTCAACACAGTGCTGCAGTTCTGGGCTTGCTTTCTCATACATTAACGTTTCACTGGAAACCTGCACATTTCCCGTCATCACAAACTCCATTCCCTCCATGGAAAACACAATGGCAGAAGTAGCAAATAGTTATTTCCATCATCCTCAAAGCAAACACACCTCCCTGTACCAGCAAAGAGCAGTGGAAGAGGAGTTGTTTGCTCCTTTGCAATGTAAGTGCCATGGAGCTGGTGGAGCCCAGAGGTTTTAGGGGGCCATCCTGGTGGACTCAGCACCATTGATTTCAGTCACTGGAAGAGAGATGATGTTTCCTTCTAAAAACAGCACCAGAAGGAGCTGATCTCATTTTAAACACCTTTGCTGATGGGTGGTATTTTGGCATTCAAATTCTGCTCACTTTGTGTAATCTTAGATCTGTTCTGAATAGTGCAAAAAATTCACAAGTTTCCCTCGAAACTGAACTTTTGAAAATGAGTTGTGACTGACCTCAAACTCTCCAGAGCCATCACTGTAGGCAAGGGAACCAAAGCCAATCGAAAACGAAGAGCTGCAGTAAAGATGACTCTATGGAATAATGGTGCTTTATAGAAGTAATTTATGGTTTTACTTTTTAGGATATTTTTAAGAGTTACTGTAACAATAACAACAAATAAAGGATCCCATATTGGGAGTTTGGTGGGCTGTGAGGGAACAAGTAGGGCTTGATGCATCAGGCTGGGGCTGCCCCTGCTCCCTCTTTGCCCCTCATGGCACTGTGACTGATTCTGAAAGGGTACGTGGAGAACTCATGAAAAGAGGTCAAGTTGCAGATTAAACTAAAGAGCTATTAATCCTGGTTTGCGCTTTTCAGCATTTTTTTCCTCTGTGGAAAATGAAGCAGCTGTTGAATTACTTTGTGGTTTTTATCATTGCTTCTGTCAGAGGTTTGACTGAATTCAAAGCCAGGTGTTTAAAAGGCAAACTGCTGTGGAATTTGGGAGAGGAATAGCAAAGTTAGAGAGGGCATCAAAATCCCCATAATTTAAGTCTCTGTTCATGACATGAAAGGCCAAAGTGCAGCCAAAAGAAATTGCTTAATTTGTGATCTTAAAAAATCTGTATCATAGGTGCCTTGTTTCAAAGAGACCAGCTCAGTACCGTGCCAAAAAGTGCATCACAGACTGTCAGTAAGATGGTGCCTTGCAGACTTGCTTAGGATTCCAAAGTAAGCAATATTTTTAGTAAGACAATTATCCAGCTGTAAAAAGGAAGTTTCATCCTGTGCCTTTCAGGAGCTGACAGTATCTTGTTTTTACATTTGTCTTACATTTGGACAGATCATATTATTTTTATTAGAATTTGTGGGAGGAAAAAAGCAATGAAAATTAAATTCTTTATGAAGTTGCTTGAAATTGCCTTTCACTTGCCTGAATAAATTTGATATTGATTTTTGTCCTTTTATAAGAATGAAAGGTTAATGGAAACAATCCCATTGCTTTCATCCCTAGGTAGAGATTACATAATACATACAGGGCTCAGTCTATTTTTCTGCCGAACAAAAATGTTAGTGTTTAATTATTAGCCTTAAGAAAGATTAGCTGTTGTGATGGAAAAAGAGATACGCTACAGTATCTTCAAAGGCTATCGTACAGTGTATGACAGATTTATAACTCCAGCCTTTATGTATTTTACTCTTTCATGCTCAGACTGTGAGGGGATACATGCACAGGGATTCCTTTGTTCAAGGTCCCTCCTTGGAGGAACCAGCTTGCGTTGTTACTTTGTTATCTAGTTTTTGCATCATTATTAAATTATTTTAAGGATGTGGATGTCTGAGACTCTGCTGTGGGAAACCTGGGGTGGAGCTGGTAAGGAAACCTGGTCTGACTGTGAGTGTGGAGGGTGCAGCTGCGAAGGGGCCTTGGTTCCAGCTGAGATGGTGTGAGAGTGACTGCCAGAGGGGCTCCTGGATGGTCAGACAGGGATGTTTCCTTGGCATCCCAGAGCTTGTCTGAGCTTCCTCTGCCTCTGAAGGATTTGTGGTGCATCTCTCACAATGTTCTGTTTGTGGCACCTACTTTCGTTCAAATAACTCCCCCTCCCCATATAACGGCATCCAACAACAAAAATACGGATCTTTCAGTCATGTTCTGGTTTTACAGGGGACAGCACTGACCACTTTGGGTATAGCCTGGTGGTAGGGAGGGCTTCTTTTAGATCTGTAATACTTAACATTCTCATAGCAACCTGTAAAGCCCTGAGCAGATGTCGATGGGCTGACTGGGGTGTAATGTTCTGCCAGAGGTGGCTCCAAAGGAGCTCCCCGTGTATTGTTAGGGGTGTCCAACCTTTCATGCTCCATATCATTCTTCCCAGGTCCGGCCTCTAACTAGGGCAGAAATACTGACTCTCCTCTGCTGACTCCTCGAAATCATGTGACACCTACAAGGGATGGGGAGGTCCCTTTGCAGCACAGAATGAGCAACATCATTATGGATCAATCTTCAGTGGTTTCAAACCTACTTGTATTTTCTCTTTTTGGCCGTTCTTGAGAAAAGGTTCACCTTGACCTTTGAATCAGTCCTAGCTCTTAACCTTTTTTCAGAGGGAGCAGGTAGGAGTAAGAGATCACTGAACTCTGGAGCCTGCCTTTTTCTCCCAGCCTGAGATCTGTTCGCACCCTAGTTTCTCCACTGGTTGTCTCTTGATAATGTTTGTATTGTGTCTGCTTTTCTGGCATCTCTATGGACTTCTCTATAGGTGGCAAGCTGCTTCTACCTCATAAAAATGCAAACAGAGAGCCTCAATTCTTTTGCTATTCACCAACCATGTCTCCTTTGAAGGCTTGAGTGAGATAAAGATTCCTCATAACCAATTTAAGGGTGAAGGGGAGCTTTTATTCAAAACATGCAATCAGGTTTGAATTTATTTTTTTTTTATAAGCAGTTGCGACATCCACAGTTCATTTTAAGGTATTATATTATCTATAGTCTGGTGGACTGGAAAGAAATGAACTACGAGAAAGAATGACATTTCTACACCAATGGTTAAAGTCTAATCACACCTCCCAAAGCAGACAATATCTGACAGAATGGCAAGTTCATTTTCCTGAAGACATACACTTGATAAATTTAACATGCTGTTGGCAGGTGTAGCAATTTTTCAGCTCCTGAAAACGTTTAAAGTTCAATATGGCAAAAAAGACTGTGTCAGATGCAGGACTGGGATTGTTTATCAATCTCCAGCTGCACCAAAAAAACCCCATCCCAATACAAGAACTTGGATTGTCAACATCCCATAAAAGCAACAGTGAAAAACATGCTGCAAACTACTGATCCTGTTCATGTTCTTGTCCTGTTTTGCTGAGGTTTTTTCCTGTTTTAAGGGACTTAATAATAGCATCTGCCCAGTTGTTGCTGCAGTATAAGCATGCGAGCCACCACGGGGATTCAAATGTGAAATGCCTGGGTGACATTATATGAACTCCTGCAATGTCTTATGTGCAGACAGCTGTCCTACAGCTGTAATTCAATGTCTAGTCTGTGTAGTTTGTCTTGAAAGCAATGCTTGTATATTAAGCCATCTAACTCATGAACTTCAGCTAAGGGTTTCTGGGCATCTGAACTGAGCTGTAAGCCAAGATTCATGCTGTCCTCCAGACACAGGAATGTGGTCTAAAGAAACATGTTGCTGATGGTGTATGGTTTTTCTTTAAACAGCCCTTTGCATAGGGAGGGAAGGCACTAGAGGAACTCACAGTCTTTGAATTTGGGGTGTTATGGTTAAAACAAAGATAAGGGGCTTTAAAAACCCGTTTAGGAATTCACTAACCTTTCCGTTATTATTCTTACTGTTTGCTTGTATTTCTTTGGGCACTGGGGAAGTAGACCCCTGATATGAGGCAATAGCTGTGAGTTTATTACTCCAGTATTTAATTTTTGATTTTTTTGTGTTTTATTATATGAAGAACTTATATTTTAAATATTGAAAGTTGAATTTAATACATACAAGCTACTCTTAGTTGCTTTCTGTTGACTTATATTTGCGTCCTACCTGCTGATCTGGGATCCCATCAAGCACACAGAGGACAGAAATGGCTCTGTCGGTGATCCTTCTCTGTTCATTTTTTTATAAGGTCTCATTCAATAAAGAATGTTTATAAAATTTTCTGAAGCCATACTGGCTGTCTTTCTGTCTCTTTTTATTTCTCCTTTCTAAATTTGACTTTGCTGTTGGTTTCAATCTCTTTGCATTTTAAAAGGACACTTTAAATTTTTCTCCTGTTGTATTTTAAATAGGTCAATTACTAAGTAGCATGCAGAACACCTTCTTAGTGTGATAGGCTATTTCCACTTGTCTAATCCATATTAGAGTTTACACTCTTGTGTCAGCAGTGGCCTATCCAGGGTGTTAGTTGTAACAGTGAATACTTAGAAAATCTCAACTTTTCAGTGCAGCTTTAGGGCCAGGTGGCTTCTACAGCCTCTGCTTTCTTGCTGCATGAGTTCTTCTAGACATGTGGTTACGCTCGCTAAAGGAAATGTGTCAGGAATAGAGAGCAAATTAAAATGAGTGATGATCATTGAGTCTTTAATACTGCCCCCTGGCTATTGCCTGGTGACATTGGGAAAGAAGGATGGTAAGTTTTGCCATTCCTGTCCCACTTGTTAATTGCAACTGTTCGACCCTATAACAGTGCAGAACAGCGTGCTGCCACTACTGACAGCAGCAGCAACCACTGCTGTGCCTTTGAGTCAAACTGCTGAGGCCTCCTGTTTCCAGGTTTCTCTGCTTGCCTTAAGCACCACCATCCTTCCACTGGAATCCCTCTATGTGACCCTACCTGATGAAGAGGAGATTTTTTGACTGTCTATATTAAACACACATTGTTCCCGAGACACTGGAAAGTGAGTCAGATGTTGTCACTGTCCTGGCTCTTTCAGTGAGGGGACTGAGAAGGGTTTGAGTGCTTTGTTCCCCTAACTCCCCTACTTTGAAATGTCACCTTTGTCATCTAATACTAGAATTTCTCAGACCACTCCCCATGAATAAGTTTCTTTGCTCCTTTGACTTACAATTCGGACACAGTTTGCATTAAAAACTAATTCAGTTTGCTAAGGAATTACCTGATTTTGAAACAGAAAACTTAAAAAATGAGAATATGCTTACTCACAGACTGCCTAAGGCTGCGTAATCCTCCAGTATCCATTCATACCCTTCTGTGCTGTTCTTCAGTGTGTGTTTTGTTTGCAGTAGGTGTTTTGTTTGCAATATGTGTTAATATTTTGTGCTGGCAGTTTGTCCAAAGGGGCAGTATTTGTGGTGGGTGTTGCTGGTTTAGTCCCATTTTCTTTCAGTGTTGTAGTATGAGAGAATTGCTCTGGTTTTGACCCTTGCTGAGAAAGACACGTAACACTGACACAGCCAATAGCTCCCTTGTTGTCAGGTTTTATTAAGTGCAAGAGGTGGCTGTTCTCCTGTGCCTGAGGGAGGTCTAGGGCAATATCCAGCACTTACTGAGATAACAATCCATGCAACAAATAGCCACAGAGGGAGCAACATATGGATGGGTGATAGGTATCTTATTATATGTCAAAATGGGCAGGCCTTAAAGGTTGACATAACTGGCTTGGATTGGGCTTGGCTGAGTTTCAATCAAGGCCCTTTTAGGAAAATTATACCACTCTCATAAGATTAGATTACTTTTTCTGGGGCCAGTCCTGCCACAGTCAAGCAAACAGATATCAGTGGAAATATCAATAAATATAAAACTGGCAATACCCAAGGGTTTGTGAGACTATTTTTAATATAATAGGAGCTTATGTATTCAATGGGGAAAAAATAATATTAATTCTGTGAACCAGTAGAATTTTAGGAATGAGGAGGAAGTGTGATTGGGTATTTCTGCATTAATGTGATATGTAATAAAATGCATGTCCTCTAAGAGCTTATAATCAAATAGGCTGAAGTGTCTGATTCAGATAACTTTTCCATACCAGCATGACCTTAATGATTTTGTTGTTCTGTTCTTGATATCCAATATAGAATAGCCTTGATATAGGACAGAGTATAAACTCAGGAAATATAAAGGAGCAGCTTGGTAAAAATGTGCTGAAATATGAAAAATCCTATTCTTGAACCTGTTAATACAGAACCCTTTCTGGTGACCTCAGCAGGGCCATTGCTTTTACATATTTTCCCCTAACGCTGTTTTTCTCTTTGCAGTCAATGTCTTATTGTAGTTGTTTAAAAAAATAAACTCAAGTGAAAATGCTGATGCCATATGATGTGCTGCAGAGGGAGGTTAGACTGGGGTGTTCAATTAAGTCTGCAGCTATAATTTAAAGTGGGGAATACAACAGATGTGTTTTATGCATAACTTCTTCCCTGATGCAGCGCTGATGTACCTATTCATGATCAGAAATGGGAAGTAGAAGGTCTGTTTCATTAATGCTGCTAATTGGTTATTTAATAGTTGTGAAGCACAAAGTCACGTGAATTATTACTCATGCTGTCAGTCATAATGCTAAGCCAGAAATGGAGTATGACTCGTACAGAGAGTATGTGAAAGTTTGACCCTGGATAAAACCAAAACAAGGCAGCACCGCATAGATTTCCCAGGGCTGGCATGGTTTTCCCTCCCCTAACTCCCCACAAAGGGGAGAAAAACAGCAAAAAAGCAGAGGGGAAGGAAAGAAAACTTAAAAGCTTCAGACGTAAGGAGAACAGATATATATATATATATATTTACAGAGGAGGAAAAGGGAACTTAACACTACATGCACACGACAAGAAAACAGATAAATACATATGTCTGGGAAAAGAGAGGTAATTAAAACAGTACTATATATGTACTATAGATACACACCCAAGGAAGACAGAGAAGACACCATATTACCCAAATACAGAAGTGTCCAGGCCTGAGCTGTGTCCCTTCTCCCACAGCACCCGAAGAGAGACCGACTGAAAGAGAGACTGACTCAAAAACTCCCTCCCTATCTCTTTATAGCCCAGTAGGACATGAAGATAGTAGGAAATATCTCTTATTGGTTTATGTATGTCACCTGAATCATTTCCCAGGAAGGCCTAAAGAACAACAAACCTAACCAAGGCCTGAAATTTAAACTAGCACAGGGTATCTACTCCAAAATTATGAATAACCAACAACAAATAATCCAAAGAACTATTTCTGTGCTTGAAGGGGCTGCATGTGTTTGTGCACCTGGGTCCTGGTGATCAGGGGGTGAGGCAGGAAGTTCACAGCATGGGTACAAAGTCTCTTGGGTTCGTGAAGGCCTTTGGAGCTGCTCATCCTTCTGATGGGAGAGATGCTCAGGTGAGTTCTTCTCACCTGGCCCCCATTTCTGAAAGCTTCTGCAGGTTCTGTGTTTTAAGGCAGACCTGAGAAAAGGCAGCCTTACAGAATTCTGTGAAAATGTGCCTCCAAAAGACCATGAAAGGCCCCCAGAATTATTACTGCAGTGGGTGTCTCCAGTGGGGATGACCCCGTTGACTCCCAGCACCTGGAAAGCAGCAGGACTTGTTTGACTTTGAAGATACTGAGGGATTTGCCCATTTTCATCTCCTGACTTCTCCCCAGGCCATCAGACCTGTCCAGTTGATGAATACATTTTCCAAGCACAGTCTTTGGACTGCAGGGTTTTCCTCTGTAGTTCTGGCTTTCATGTGACCTTTATTATTAATTGCTTTAACCCAAAGGAAGAAAAGGAAGGTAAGAAAATCAGCGGTGTGGTTGAGTATAATGAGAACAGAAAGCAAAAGCCTTTGCAGGAGGGAAAGTGAATTACTGAAGAAAGTAAGTCATATTTTTTTCCCCCCAGATGTCCTAAAAAATAAATTGCTTAACACAACAGTGTGCTGAGAGTTTGGTCTGCAAATTTCCAGCTGAAAGTCTGAGCTGCATTTCAAGGCTGCAGAAAGCGAGAGTTTTATTGCTAGTGCTAGCAAAACCCAGGTGGTAGCATCCCAGCCAGGGTGTCTCAGTAAATTCAACTGTATAGGACTTTTACTTAACCTACTCCCAGACGAGTTCTTGTATCAAAGTAAGTGAGAAATTTTCTACCCAGAGAAACGGAGACATCTCTAGCACAGTTCAGCCAGGAAGCATAGGAGGTCCCCATGGCTTCTTGAGAAGATCAGGGTACAGGAAAGGTGGCCTTTCTCTTTTATACTGCACCATCATTTCCTGAGTCTGTAGGGTCATTGTCCAATGATTCATCCAATGCACATCTTCCATGATGCTGGGGAAAATGTGTGTTTTGGTTTAAAGACAATTATTGAGGTGGGAACTCCAACAGAATGAACTACCTCTATTTCCCACTAATATAGAGAGACAAAATGCCAGGAGGTATAAGCGGAGAAACAACAGTTTACTGACAAGGAAATAGAAGCACCACAAAGATACAAAGGAAATGGTTTACCCACAAAAAAAAAGGGGAATTCACAGCATCATGCGATCCCCTGGGACCAAAGGCGGGGAAATGGTGGAGGGTCCTCTCTGCCAACCACTCCCCTCTGTCCAGTTAAACAAAAGAGACAGTGAGGAACAGGGGCAAGAGCAAAAACTAGGTGTGGCTCAGCGGGTGTGGGTTCAGCAGGTGCAGGTTTGGTGGGTGTCACTCGGCCAGTGTGGGCTCAGTGAGTGTGGGCTCAGCGGGTGTGGGTTCAGCGGGTGTGGGTTCAGCGGG
>VWZG01004248.1:54414-148084 GCA_013396735.1 Grallaria varia | reverse complement strand
GTGACTCAGCGGGTCTGGGTTCAGTGGGTGTGGGCTCAGCGGGTGTGGGTTCAGCCATTGTCAGTTCAGTGGGTGTGGGTTCAGTGGGTGTGACTCGGTGGGTCTGGGTTCAGTGGGTGTGGGTTCAGCGGGTGTGGGTTCAGCAGGTGTGACTCAGCGGGTCTGGGTTCAGTGGGTGTGGGCTCAGCGGGTGTGGGTCCAGTGGGTGTGGGCTCAGCGGGCCCCACAGATCTCAGTGCTGACCCTCTGGGCAGCAGCTCTGGGGGTCTGGAGTAGGGCAAAAGAGAGGGGGGTGTTCCACACCCCACACAAGGCCCAAGGGGTGAGGGAATTCCAATGGAAAGAAATAATCCCTCTAAAGCCAATGCTGAAAAAAATTGGATGAAATACAACCAATTTCCTGAAACTTTTACGATGTGTTAAAGTGGAAATGACCATTCAAGCTACAGAAATCAGCCCTGTGTTATTTCAAGCTCTTGGTTTCTTTGCTTGCTTGACTGCCATCCATCTTCAGTGTTTTGTGGAGAAAAATCCAATTGTATGCAGGCACTATTTGACTTTAAAGGTCCAAGGGAGCCCTGTGACCTCCACTCTGGTGTATCTTCTGGTGTCTCTCAGGGCCTGGGGCATTGCCTGTGCATAGCGCCAGTGTTGCTGCACTTGGGAGCCTTGTTAGCCACGTGGAGATGGAGAACCTTATATGCACAGGGACAGTCATGGTAATAACACTCCCACACTTTCTTCTCATTCTGTTAGCTTTATTAAAATACTTTTTATCTGAAATACTAGAACACAGACTGGATTCATTTCAAAAACATTTCAAATCCACTTCACTTTATTCTGTATTGAAATGCAGGTGCTAACAGAGCTGCCTTGGTGTCATAAATCATTACTTCTTCAGCTGAACCTTGTTTTGCTTTTGCTCCTTCTGCAATGATCCTGCAGTGATTCACACTCTTGTTTCAAAGATAACACAGATTATCTTGTTATCTCTACCTTCAGGAATTGAGGCTTTGTCTTTATCAGATTTTGCAGGAAGAGTGCCTACTGTCTTTCAAAAACTCGGTATGATTTCTCTGGTCCTCATTACCCCAACATTTGTTTTGCAATATGTATTCAAGTTCTGTTGTGTTGTTAACATTGCCTGTCATAATTTCTCAGATGGATTGATTCTTGTCTTCCCAGAGGCAACTGATGCTTGTACTTTTAATAAGAGAAATCTTCTTTTATTTCTATTTTTATTTATTAATGTATGGCCTCAATCCATATTTCTTTACCTTCACTAATTCTAACAATTTCTGAAGTTGTAACCGTTTCATAGGCCAGGCTTCACATCCATACCTGACTGCCAAACTTTGGTGTACATCATGGTTAGGAGAGTATTTAATCTCCTAACACCTGCCACCATGCAGAGCTGTGCTGTGCACATCTGTCTGATGGCAGTGCCCGAGACGGGGCCAGCATTTCCAGGGCTGGGTAAAGAATCTGCTGAAGGCCAGAAACTTGAGTCCCAAATTAGGGCTTAACCCTGACCATTGACCTCCCTGAGCCCTCCTTGTCCTGCAGTGCCCAAGGCAGGATGCAGCCTCCCAAAGCTGGCTCACTGGCTGCCTGTCAGTGTCCCACAGCACAGACCCAAATTGGTCTTGAGGAGTGTCTGAGGAGGGGACAAAGACAAGGGGGTGTCTCTGAGGAGCAATATAATTGGCCTGTGAATTAAGCACTTTTCCTCCAACATCAAGGCCAGACAATGGAGTTTAAAATGTTTAATTACCTTGGAACTAGCAGTTATGTGATTTCCCCCCCTTATTTCTTCTGAAAATTCTATTACTTCTTTGGGCAGGGGGAAAGGTAGTTATCCGGTAGAGGGAGAAGGGAAATCAACTTGTGCTCATTCTTCTAATCGTAAAGGTCCTCTAGCTTTTTTGAAGTCGACTTAACTTCAGGCTGCTCAGAGCCATTAAAATGCCATTTGAAAATCAAGATTTGTATATCCTGTTGCCTCATTTGTGTACCTATCATTACACCAAAGTGTAATTTGGAGTTTTTCCATATTCATGACATTGTGTGAGGTTGTAAAACAAATGTCACCTCAGTGCAGTTACTGATCACATGGAGTGACTGATCTTTGTTTGTTCTCTGTTTCACTTCCCTGCAGAGTACTGCTGATAAAAAACAAAGTGTCATATTTTGTAAGAAACCATAAAAACACAACTTCTGGTATTAGCTTAAAGGGACTTTGGGCCCAATTATTGTAGACCATGGTGAAGATTTTGTACAAGATGGCTGCCTGTTAAGCAAGGTCTCTGGTACTTGGTGATCTCTAACGTTATTTTTTAGTAAGCTAAAAACTGTAACATGTTTTTTATAGTAAAGAAAAGTCAAATTTCCGTTAACATTTTAAAAATGTTTTTCTTTATGAACTCCTATTCTAATGATCCTTTAAATCCTTCACAATTAAACTTCTGCTGCAGTTAAAAATATAATAATTTATGCTTAAACATACTTTCCTGAAAGGTGAACAGTGGTGAAAATATCTTTCTGGTTGCTATTAGCATACAAATAATTTTGTGGATAAACTGCAGAATTTCTTACCAATTTTGGAGACTATTCTGATACACAAAATTTGGTAAAATACATTGTCGGCATCTTTCTGTATATAATGAGGGAACAGTCTGGGGTTTGGTATCTCATTGTTTAACTGCTTTTTAATGTGTATTATCTATCAGAAGTATGATTCAGCAGCCCAAGTCCCCTTGATTCCTGGTACATCTAGTTTGTTCTATGAAGGTGTCCATTTGGATTTGGACTGGGAGAAAAAGTGGAATAGGCGTTGAACCTTTAAATCTTCCTCAGTCAGAATCNTTTTTTTTTTTTTTTACTACAGAACATACAAGAATGTTCTGAAAGTTTTGAAACAGGGAGGTTTTGTCTGATAAATGCAATGTAAGCTCTGGGACAGGGCTGCATCTCCCCTTAGAGCAAACAGATTTGCATCTTGGGTTAGTGCAGGTCTGTTTTCCCTTCCCACATCAATGGTCACACATGGGAAAGGCCAGTGAGTTCCAATTCAAAACCACAACCTGATGCTTCAGAAACAGGGGAAGCTGGAGCTGTTTAGACTTTTTACATGTTGAAATAGCTTTTGCTATTGCTTTGAAGCAGTGTTCTTTGGATCCAGGTTCCCTCAGAGACCTGCAGATGGAAGAAGTAGGGGTGAAAGTTTCATATTCCCTTTCAAGGCAGGGTGTGAAGCCGCTTTCTTGTAGTGTCTGCTGCAGAGCTGTCTTCATAGACGTCTGCAACAACGCTCCAATGCAAGTATAGAAGAGGCACCCGGGGCAGTGCTCTGCTGGACCCGCTGGTCACAAGCAGAAGGCAGTACCTAGTGGAAAAATATGGCTCTAGGCAGTAGCTTGAGCTGCAGTGCCCATAAGGTGCTGACAGGAGTGAGAATTTGGAGAAAGAGTGGGAAGGTGATGCCAAGAGCTAGGACCTTGCCTTTCAAGAAAGCAGACTTGAGGGATTTTAGGAAATTGTTAGGCAAAATGAAGGGAAATGATGCCCAGGAGAAATGGAGGGTATTTTCATTCTCAGAAGATGTCTTTTCTAATCCACTGTGGCTGCATTTTCTTACTAGTTTTTAGTAAAATGCTTTCTGGTCAGCACTCTAGTTGGAGTAAATGAGGGCTATGGTAGGGAATTCTGGATGATATAGGTATCATTTCTTCTAACTTATGAAATGAATTGAACAACAGATGGATTTGCGATTAAAATCGAAGCATCTTTTGATTTCCCTTGTATTTTATTTTCTGTGTCTATGCAGAACTACATAGGAAGAGTAAGTGATCTGCTTGTCTTGGAAGTATATCCAACCAATCTAAGAATCCTGATAAGATGTTATAATAATTTTAATTATTATTTTTTGTGAGGGAAAGTTGAGAAGCAAACTCTGCAAGTGTAATTTTAGCATAATATATTGCTGTATTCTTTCACAAATGTTGACATGAAGATTCTAATATTAGCAAATAATGTATTTTATTGGTCATGATCACAGTAAATACTAATGTATTTCTTGCCCTGATATAAAGCAATAATAATCTCTCTTGAGTCAGGTTCATTTCTCCTGATGGTTAACCTTTAAACCAGCGCATATACATTACCTAAACTAGGATATATGTTAATTTATTGATGCATTAGATTATTTTTCTTTCCTGTAGAAAAACACCTCCAGTAGTAGCAATGTAGTAGAAAGTGTTAAATTATCACCACAACTAATTTGTGTTCCAGATAACGAAATCACAGAATGACCGTTGTTGGGAGGGACCTCTGGAAGTTGTCTGTCCCCACATGGCTGGCTTTAGGGTTTGCTTCAACTTCTGAGTCAGATCAGATTGCTTGGGGCCTGTCCAGCTGAGAGCATCTCCTAGGATGGGGAGACAACTTCTTAGGGTTCCAGGGTTTGACAACAATTTTAGTCAGCTTTATTTGACATGGTGGTTGGTGGCATGAAGAACCACCCCTCTCTCTGAACCTCCTCTTTGGATGGTTAACCAAACATAGCTCTAAGCCTCTCCTCTCAGGTGCCATGACAGCCCCATATCATTCTGGTAACCCCCCCTTCAGTGGCCTCACTTGAGTGAATCCACATCCTTCCCAAGCTCAGGAGCCCAAATCTGGTTGTAGTAATCCACATTTAGCCTCATTAGAGGAAAATCAAGAGGAACAATCCCTTTCTGATACTGGCTGCAGATCTGGATAATAAAGGTCCAAGGTGTTAACGATGCTGGGATTCAAGAATATTTTTGTCAGAAATATGCATCCTAGCTTGTAGCCCAAGTACTGTGAGTCTCTATCCAGAGTGCCTTCTTTGTGTACACATGGGTACATCCAGGTGTGCAGAAGGTTTGTGTTGGTGCTTGCAGAAGAGACATACAGTTTTAACTTTTTTGTATCTGGAATTTGAATTCCTTTCACAATTAAAGAGTGCAAAACAGTCTTAACTTTTGGCTCTTGTTTACATGTGAAAGGATACAGTTCCTCTGCATGTTTAACAGGTCATTTGGAGATCTGTTTTACAGCTTTGTCACATAATTGTGTCATGAGCAGCCCCTATTCAGGACCAATGGTGTAAATTTAAATGTGTCAGAAAAGGTATGTTTTCCTGGAAGCTTTCTCTTTGCTCTGCTCCTAAATTTGATATCCCTAGTTTGAGTCAGATTGTTTAGTCACTCTCACTTATAACTAATGCAGAGAGTTTTTAATGATCAGAACTAATCATTGTTATCTAAGTGAGCAAAATACATGTTATCCATTACTCTTATTGTGGCTATAGTTGTGATAGAGAGCTCTCAGATGAATGAGCACATTTCTCATGGAAAATACAGAAATGTACCCTTTAATTTTGATTTTTCTTGATTAGAGCAAACTGAAGTCTTTGGCAGAGATGCGATGACTAAAGGTTGGGTAAATGGCCATTACCTTCAGAGAGATGATCCAGATTGCAAACTGTTGTTCCAAATGCAGGAGACCCTACAGGGAATGGGGAAAGAAGACTTATTCCACCACTCGATGTCAGTATATGCTCATTTTTAAAACTAGGCAGAATTTTTTTTTCCTTTCCAGGGAGACTCCTGGGTAAAGGCCATTTGCCACCTTTCCGAGAGTTCCTTGCGATTTAGATTTTACTGATGATGCCAATCGACTGAAGAAGTAAGTATACAGTGCTAAGGACAATGTTCATATTTCCTCACGAGTGCTGCCTGCTTTCCCTTGCTTTTGCTTAACAGAGCAATGGTTTCTAGGCTTAGGGTGCTTGTGGAGGACTTTACAGATGGGAGCTCATTGCCTTTCAAGGCACTTTCTTAAGTTGACTGAAATCTGTCCTCACAGAGGTCTGGAGTGATCTTAGCCATTCATTACTTCTTTGAATATCTATATTGAGGAAACTACCTCCTCATTGAACATTATTTCTGTAGCAGCCCACTTTTTGAGGTGTGTTGTCCCGTTCCTTTCCCTGCATAAAATTGTGGTGGAAGTACTGAAAAATCCCACTCGACTAATTTGACTCCTTTTCCCATCCTCAGCTTTCTTTTTGAGTCATTGCCATGGGGAAGTAGCCATAGAACTGGCTTTGAGCCTTCTCTGGATCTATACCAGCAGAGGAGGCACCTGTATCAAACATCTTATGTCTAACCTTAGGCAAAATTCCCTTTTTGCTTTCTACAAGACTGAGTCTATCATTACATTTACTAATTGCCCTGTGAGTACTTCTCTGCTCTAAATGTTTCCTTTATTGTTAATGTGCGCAATTTCTTTGATAATATAGTCTACTGGAAAGGGAAATTGAGATTTAAATAGAAATCTATTTAGTTCTAAATAGTTTAATTTTTCTCAAACTGAAAAGGCAGTTTTGGAATATCATTAAGTACTTGGTCGTGTGTGGAAGGTGATTTTCCCGAGTCTGTATGTTCACAAACTTCTATTTGCATGTGAGAATAATGAGATTGTTTTCAAATAATTAGTACACTTGACTTGGTGTGGACACTTAATAGTCCTTCAAATCTGTTTTAAGCCATTTGCATTAATTGTAATAAATCACTCATTTAAATTAGACACTGTTTTAGATAGAAAACAATGTCATTCCTAGGGTTTTGAAACCTGCTGGAAGGTGAAAAAGCTATTTGTACTGCTGAAACTGAACCGAATTTCACAGCTGTTCATAGGAATGTGGTATTGGCTTCCCTGTGACTTCAGAAAAACAAGATCATAGTTGGCACTGCAGCCACCCAGGACACCTGTAGAGACTGGGAAAATCTGAATGGTGATGATGCTGGATGTGTTATTTAAAAGTTTCCAGTTTAAAATAAATATATATAAGGAAGACCAACAAAGTAAAAATATGCATAGGCTATGACCTAGGTCATCCAGCCAAAATTTCTGAGAAAAACTCCCAACGTGCTTGAATTAAGTGGGTGCTGCAGAGGATGACTGGCTCAGAAAATATATTTTAGTTCTGTGAAAGTCTCTTTGCTAAACAGTAGCAAATCACATGCTATGCTTTAAAGTTAAGCCCATGAAAATGCCCATGGGATTGAAATCTGGTTTTAAAAAAATCAGTGTGTTTTTGGATATACTAGCTGTGAAACAAAGAAAATTCCTAAAGAGTTAACTTAGAACCCTGAGATGCAGGCTTCATGTTTTCTTTGCTTCAAGAATGTAGTGCTTGACTAGAGATAGAAGCCAGGTGCTGAGAACTAGTTAAATAAGGAATAATATCCAACACAGAAAATGCTTGTAAACCACAGAATATGTACACTTAGCCCAAAAAGGAGCCAGCACAAGTACAGAATGAATGCATTTAGACAAATATATGTCAAAAACGAATATTTAGCAAAATACAGTAGGAATGCAAAGGAGATAAGGTGCAGAATGAAGGTCTGAGCACAAAAGTCTTGCCAAGTTTGCCAGCATGGATCAGCAGAACAAAGAAAGATGAACAGTTCAGCCGAGGAAGAAGAGATAGAAACCCCTCGAGGCCGAAGTAACCAGAACGACCACCAAAAAGACACCGCAATAGGTGACTCCACTTCAGTCTCCACCTAGGTTGAATATTACAATTAGATGTGGCAATCTTATCAATATGCATATAAAAATGATGTCATCTCTTTTTAAAACTGTATAAATATTGTGACCCTGCACTGAAGAATTTGGAGCTCTGTGTCCAGGGTGAGCTGGGAGCTCCCCAACGTTGCTACAATAAATACCTCCTGCTTATAGACTAAAAACTGGTTTCTGTGCAGTTTTATTGTGCCTTTTGGGGCAAGTTTGGCATCAGCTGGTCACCACATTTGTTCGGAGGCTAAAATCAAACACGCTGTGTTGTCGTCTCTGTGGCTGCAGTGGGGAGAGCCAGAAACCTGCATTACATGAACACTGCAAAATACCATCAAAATGCCACATGCTGCCCAGCCCAGATCTGCTGTGCTTGTAGGTTGTCCCAAAAGAAAGGTGACTGTTTCTCCCTCATCCCCGGTAATGTTGCTTCCTTTCTCTCTGCATCTGTTAAGCAGAATAACCCTTTAATATAAAAGCACAAACCATTAAGTAGTCATGCTGCATTTTTCTGCTGATCAGCTTTACGCTGGCTGGTTCTTTCCTTGATGGTTGTTATGGGATATTTACTGGAAGACATTGGCACACTGGGATTTAGAGTCAAGCTAAATTATTAGTGGCTTGGTATCTCATTATTCCTCTTTCTTCTGTGAGTCAGCACCATTTTCAAAGCACCATCTGGCACCACAGAATCAGCACCCCTGCCCACTACAGGCATTAATAGCAATGTGCTGATTTCACTGATTGGTAATCATTTAGCCTTGGGTGGTCAGTGCCCGAGCAGCCGAGGCAAAGATGAGAAGGCCATTGCCATCAGCTGCTCCTGTGGATAATGTCTCTTGGGAGCTTTATTTTGTAGCACTTACTACAACCTGATGCACAAATGGGTAGTATAGGCAGGCCTGAGCAGTCTTCTTGTGCCATGCTAAGATCCTGCTGCCTGACAGAAGGAAAATTTCCTTTGAGAGCTGTACCCAGGTAACATGGAAGAGGTGCTACCATCCTGTGGTCCTGTCTTCTGCCTGTGGTCTGGTAACCACTGACCCCTTCCAGGCTCATCCCGTCACTGCCGTGGCCTCTTCTGCAGACCACAGCTGAAATACTTGTTCCACAAGAATTGGGCTGCAAGGTCAAAATAAGATCTGTTCTTGAATCAGGCCCATGCTTTTTAAATGGACCTGTGAAGGAATCATAGGGAATATTTCATGCTTTTGTGGTGGAAGCACCAGAGGGCACATTTGTCAGTCTTTGCTGGTGTGGTTAGACATGGATCAAAGAAGTGATCCCTCTTCATTCAGTATCACACTGACAATCCTTATGGCTTAACAGCAGCAAGGCAACAACAGCAGAGATCACACAAAAGAGCTGCTCCTGTACACGCACAAATTCCTCACAATTAAAACTTTAGAAGTAGAAGCCGTATACATTTCCTACCCTGTACCTTGGTCGTGTGCCTTATACTTAATATGCCTTATTCTGCTGGTTTGTGTTAGAGAAGTGTTACACATATAGTAATTCTAATAAGAGTTGCAGCACAGCTTAAAATGGAAATTTTCAAGTGATTTGGTGGCATATTTTGACTTCACAAATCAGATCTCATGACATTGATGTCAGAAGCAATTAAAACTATGTCATTCAGCAAAGAGAAGAACATGAATGTATTATGATATTAATTGTTACTACTCTGTGCGACACTTCCTGTACCAAAGTAAACTTCTAGATACTTGCTTTGATTTTGCTTATAAGAACCAAAAAAATCTTATGTCTGTTACAGAATTTTACACAGTTTTGATTAAATTCTTAGGGGTAGAAATGTTTTCTACTTGAACACAATTGTTCCAGTAAAATGCCTTTATACAAATATCTTCATGTGGTCAATACCAGGTCTTTGCAGCATGTGATGCCTGTGGTGCATTAGTATGGACTGAACAGCTTTGGGCAGGAGGTGCTGAAGAAGGGAGCATGCTTTGCCCTTTAACACGTAGTTTTGTGTGTGCTCATGTGATTCATAGAGCTTTGTATGGTATAAACTTCACTTTTTGTACATTATAAACATTCACTTGTAGAAAATACTTCCTAGAGTATGGGGCCGTTCATCAGGCTTATAGTTCATGTATGAAACAATGGGAAAGTAATTTTGCTAAATATATGCCTTTAGAGAGCCATTCCAACTTCCACTGGAAAACAGTTACAAGGCTTCTGAAATTATTGTCATGCCAGATATTTCTCTTTGTGACTTCACTTAAGAGAATGACAGAAATTTCAATGCAAGATCTATCCCTAGTGTACTCTTTACCATTCAATAAAAGCAGGAATGGGAGAGGTAGATCATATTAGGTACAGATCAAGCAGGGAAAAGCATATACATAAGTGAGAAAATATGCAAGTGCCTCATCTTGGTGGGTGTTACTGCCACTTGGCATAGTTGGGGCCCTTCCACTGAGAGTCATTACCCTCTGCTGGTTTGTCCTGCTGCACCATCTGCTTTGTACCTCTCCAGTTGCTGGTCTCTCCAAAGGACCTTTGAAGTGTTTATTATCTTTGGAGACACGGTTTTGTGTCCTCTTGCTATTCTGGCAACCCCCATTGGTGCAGGACTGGGAGATGGTAAGAGACCACTTGTGACTTGGTAGTGGGGGCTCTTATGTCCACCTAAGCTTCTCTGAACTAAGAGCTAGTGAATAAGGCTGCTGGTCTGCGCACTCTTTTTTGGTCCTAGTGTTACATCTAGTTACCAAAGAAAAGTAACAAAAAAGAGCAAATATACTCTCATTTATCAGCAGCCTTGAAGTATCCATAAGGAGGTTTTAGGTCATTCGCACCTTCTGAAATTTTTCAGGACTCTGCAAAGAGAACAAGGCTGAAAGCCACTAACAAAGAGAACCTCTTTTCTTTTTGAGACCTTGCCACCCCAGTTGCAGAGAACCCACATCAGCCCATGACTTCTCATTCCACTTGATAATTGCCTCATTATTTAAAAACTGCCTTTATTTCTGTGTCTGGTGTGTTGGGCTACCCTCAGTCTGGTCTGCTTGGAATGCTGGATTACAGCATTACCAATTTTTTGTAGATGGCAAGAGGCTGTGATCAAGCCACCAATTAACCTTTCATTTGAAAATCCAAATGGATTGACCTCATCAAGCCTTCTACTCTAAGGCATTTTTTCCAGTCTTTTACCTTGTATGTGTGGTCTGACAGATTGCAGAGAACTGATGCTTTGGAGATGACACCCTCTTTACTGAGTTTGGAATAAAGAGCCCTGCATGTTTTGGAGTTTTTTGAGACCCCTGTGCATCCGCTTGTGCACAAAACAATTTTGTTGTTGTTGTGTGTTCCAGGCTGTTCTGGCAGCCTGTAAAATGTCTGATTTGAAATGATTGCCAGGGTTGACTTAAATCAATAGGAGGGAGATGGAAATGTATTTCAGGATGTTTCTTTGTTGGTCAATAAAATGTTACACCCTGTGCCATCAAAAAATGCTGAAATCAACTTTGAAGAACCAGAGAAATGTAACAGTGACAGAAGAAATTGTAATGATTTGCAGCTCTAAATCACCACCTGTACACAAAGGTGAAATGGAAGTTAAAATAACAGAAAAGAGGTGATTCTGATCCTCAAGATCTGGGGTTTAGGTTTGAGGTAAAAGAGGAAACTTATACTAATGCAAAGCTTATGTGACTAATGCCTCAGGGCTTTTGATTTTTGATTTTTTTTAATTCTGTAGATTTTAGAAGTTGTAGATTTAATGTAGCTCAGTAGTTTAATGTTTGCACACACCAACCCCATCCTATACCAATCCCTCAAAATTCCAGCAGCTGTTTAGTCTTCATTTCAAGGTAGAATTGCAGAAAGACACCATAAGGCCTGCACCAGAAGATAAGAACATGGACAGAAGGACCTCCAAATCTAGGACTTTGGAAGGCCTCCAAGGACCCGACGTGCTGCGAGGAAGACGGAGATGTTGAAAGAGGGGTCCCAAACCCCCAGACTCAATTCCCAGTGGGGTGTGTCGGAGGAGGAACGGGGCAGGACTGACGGGGGTGGCACAATGGGATTGGATGGACATTGTTATAAAATCATGGAACCAGGGTCAGAGGGCACACACGTGGATCTGTATTCCTGGGGCCTGGAGGCTCATTAAAGCTCCTGCTCTCTTTATCTTATCTCCTACTAAATTTGCCTGGAGTTTTTTTTCCTCAGTCCTTTAAGGCAACATGACCTTTTAGTAACGAAGAAATGGGAAGGACATCAGATGCTTCATCACCAAAATTAGTGAGATTTCCTGTTCATTTAATTAAAGCAAAAGTAATTGTCCTAGGCATTACCAGCTGAAGGTTCCTTCTTGAGGAGTTTGCCCCCATCATGACACAGGGAATGAAACTTCACAGTTGTCGTTTTTTTTTAAATTATTGTTACATCTAATTACTTCCTTGTGAACACACAAATACAGATTATGAAGACTGTAACACCAGTGAAGCTTCTGGGAGAGATGGCCTGGACCACACTATGACTGCAAAACTGGGAGGAAAATTAATTTACCTTCAGTTTGGTTATCTGATATGACAGATGGTCTGAGTCTTCTCAGTTCACTTTGGCAGAGACTGTTCAAATTCACCTTGTGTGGTTTGGTTGGTTGGTTGGTTTTTTTCTACCTGTCTGAGAATCAAAAAATTTGTCTCAGAAGCCACTGACCAGTGTGGTTAGTGCAGCATTTTGGAAAGGCCACTTGCACACAAAAGTCTGCAATGGCTGTGGATGACACCTAAACTACCAAAACAAATTGGCTTCCAACACAACATGAGATGGGATCCTTTAATTCTGTTCATTTGTTGTTTGAAAAATATAAAATGCATATTTTCACAAGATTCTTGTGAACCTGCAATTTATTTTTCTAAGTTGTTGTTAAATTTGTGTTCCTGAGTTTCTGCCCATGCAGAATGCAGTTAAAAGTGGAGAATATAAGTTATCTTTACTCTACTGGCTCACAAGTTTTTTATCTTTGTCACCACTGAAGCTTTCAGAAAAGTCAGATGAGTAAAATAAAGCTGAATTTACTTCCCTGTGCAAATATCTCTATCCAATTCCATGTGTTGGCTGTCACAGGAGCCTTGTGACATCATCATCTAAAATACATAACAAAACCAAGTGTTCAGCCTTTTGGCTGAACTCAAAATATTACAAAATCACTGTGAAGAAGTTGTCATACTGAATTAGATGGACTATAACTCTTCCACTTTTTGAATGTCCCTTCATTTGCCTGCTAAAAATATATATACCTGTGGTTTTGTTCAATTCTCTAATTTCCTACCACTTTTCACATTTTTTCAAAGATAAATAGTACAGTTCTCTTACTGTGATGTGGAAGAACCTTGGTGACTACAGGGGAACTGCTTGAATGAAACAAGAATTTAAAAAGTCCATTTCTTTTGTCATACATCTTGTATTTTAATTGAGGCACTAGTCTAAATTCAGCTGCCTGTGGAAATACAGCAATGCTTTTATTTAAAGAATTGTGTAAAAGTACGTTGAGGGACCAACAGGATGTGATGTCCTAAACATAATATCTTACTGAGACTTTCTATATATGATGAGGTTTCCAAATGAATCTACTGGAATTTTGTATGCGTTTCAAGATTATATTATCTTGTGTGAGAACTTGCATATCCAAAGGTTTGGTTTTTTTAAAATTCATGTTTGTAAGATTCATCCTGATAAAAAGAACAGCTGTTAAGTTGTTATTATGCCACTAATAGAAAGGAGATATCCAGGAGATTCTTTCTGGATATACTGAAGATTTTGGAAATATGTGCTGTGAATTTTAAGAGTATAATCATATATAGAGAGTAGACTAAAGGGTGATAGATCTACAGCTTTGAACTGGAACTGTAATTGTAGCAGTGTATCTCCCATTTGCAATGCATCCCAAACTTACAGGAAGGAAGTTTCTCAAAATGATGACTTGAATTTTTACTTTTTGATAATAAATACAATACATTGCTTGTTGGCTTAGGAAAGCTTAAGGAGCAATATGGTACAAAGGTGCATAGATATTAATATAATATTTAAACCCCTGGAGTTATTTATCTCTGAGAAAAGGCTTCAGGGTGATAGGATCAATATGTTTGAACTGCATCAAGGACGTTAAGAAATCAGTGCTGATCATCCAGTCAAGGCTGTTGGGCAGAACAGAAGAAAAGCTTCAGATGGTTGAACAGACTGCAGGAAATTTCAGAAGGTGTGATTGTACACAGAGTAGTGATTATAATCTCTGAACAATTCTTGTAAAAAGCAATATAAAGTATAGGACAATGTAAAGCAAGAAAAATAATTAGCTTGATTGCTTTATGCTTCAGTGTATGTGATAATAGGAGGGTACAAAGTCCATTACAGAGGTGCATGATAGCATTTAATTCTAAACACATTCCTTCTGCCTGAATGCTACTACAAGTCCTTTCTATTCCTGAAGACATTCCTCAATCTGTTAAGGATAGATGAGAGTCTAGTCTTATGTTCTGTGCTCAGCATCATCTGCAATGAATCTATCTACTTCATGTCTCCAAAAACAATGCTTGTCTCTGGATATTTAAATGCATTCTCTGTCAATTATCGTGTCCCTACTGAATACAAATGCAGAGTGCCGAAGCAAAAACAGAGCCTTTTATTTCCTCCAGAAAATACTGTATTTTGATCCATAAAGTAATAGAATTTGCTTTTAAGTTAATATTATGGCTGACATATATCTAGAAGCTATATGTGCCAGTGTATATTCTGTGTAAACATTTATTCTGTCTGAAATGGGAGTTACTGAGGATGCTCTACAAGTGATCCAGGGCAAGCCTGAACCAAATGTGATATGTTGTTACACTCTTACACATTTGAAGCAAATCCAGAGGAGTCATGACTCTCTTCTTGCTATTTTGCCTTTACTGGTTTTAATTTTTCTAACATAGCAGCAAGTAAGGGTTTTCATTGCAGCAAATTTCTGTTTTCTTCTGTACAGGTGCTGACTTCTGCTATACCACCTATTAATCACTTGAAGGCATGTTTTTAATTGGAGAGCTCATTATTTCAAAATGCTGATTTTGAGGGAGCTGCACTCTCTGGCTCGCAGGGCCAGTAGAGCTGGTAAGATGATGTATTCAGAGGTTTTTGGTGGCTACAAAGGGAAAGATACTAAATGAAAACAGCAAAGCACAGTATACCAGATGATTAAAAGCCAATGGAAATGCTCAAGACCTAATAGTGTTAAATGAAGTACCATGTATGTCACTCTGCTAAAACAATTCATCGTGGAGTTATAAGCGGAATTACTTGAACGATTCTTCGGTGTTAGTATAAATAATAACCTGCTTCTCTAGGTGAGGAGGAGATGGGCAGAGAAACAGTGAGCCTCTTACTTGGCGGGAGCATTCTTAGTCATAGTGCCAGTATCACTATTATAAGTATTGAATATAATATAGAATTATGGAATCAATAAGGTTGGAAAACACCTTTAGGGCCATTGAGTCCAACTGTTAGCCCAGCACCACCATGTTCACCACTAAAACATGTGTTCAAGTGCCACATTCACACGTTTTTGGAACACTTCCAGGGATGATGACTCTACCACTGCCCTGGGGAGCCTGTTCTAGTGCTTTACAACCCTTGCTGTGAAGGAGTCTTTCCTAATACCCCATTTAAACCTCTGCTGATTTTCCTCTCAAGACTGCGTGCACAGCTCATTTCTTTACACTGAAAGTGACTCCTTGGGTTATCATTTGAGGCAGGCGTCTGTCTTGGGAGGCAAGATGCAATACTCCCAAAGATTCTGTAATGACTTTTAGTGCAAATCAAGATTTTTCCAAGTGTTCTCCATCTGTCATGTTGGCCTAGTGTCTATTATTCGATTAAATTATTCGATTAAGTCTCAACACCCTTCTTACTTCTCATAATGTGCATTCTACTTGAAAATGTGTGAATGACTTGTAAAGAAAAGATAAAAGTTATTTGAGTGCTTTGCTGTTTAAGGCCCCAGAACTGGGCCTTTTCAAGGACCTTTGCTTTAGATTTGAAGATCACTGCCATTCAACTCACTTTGCTCAAGTGCTGCTTCCACAACTGCTTTTGTATTTCTTCTGCCGAATGGGCTGTTGACACTGTCACTGAACATTCTCTTCTGTTCTGACCCTGAAGTTCCTAATTAAAGTATAAGGACTTGTTCTTTCCTGAGTTATTTTTCCAGGCATCACCTGGAAGATGCTGGATAAACATGTCTCAGTGCCAATTCTTACCTTTACTTTTAGTGACAAGTGTAAAGCAGTAGAGGCTGATGACATTTCAAGTGCTGTAATTTCTTAGTGCTGGGGACTCCTGACTGTGTAAACATTTTATAGGAGCTAAATATTGAACTGGGCTGAGCAGCAGCTCAGTACTGAAATGAATAGAAGTAGTAGCTTAATTCTGTGAAAAAAGCATTGAAGTGATGCTACTGAAAATCTTTCACACCTCAAACATGAAGTGTTAGTGTCTAGAGAAGGCTGATAGTATGTGGCAGCTCTCATTCAAAGCTTCAGCTACTCTTTCATCCTGGCATGTTGTATTTTATGTAGTGACCTCACTGAACATAATCTTCACAGGGCATAGGAGAAAGTTTTTATTCAATAAACCTGTCTATTAAAAGGCCCTTGAGAGAAAAATCTATAAAAGGGATTTGAAATAATATGGTAGCAAAATGTATTCATGTATGCTGCGGCACTGCTGCAGTTACACAGCACTCAGCAGGAACGTGAATCCTCTGCTAGACTTTCAGGGCACATGCATGATGAGGTGACTTGTAGAAGGGAAAATGGTATGGGATATTGGGATACTCCTCTCCTAAATACTGAAGCTTTTGGGTTTCTTCTGATCTCAGCTTGACCAAAGTATTGCAAACAGTGAAATTCAAGTAAAATATATTAACTGAAGTTCGCAAGTACAACTTAGCTCTAGCAGTTGCTGTTTGATTTTCACTGAAGAAGCAGCTGTCTGATTTCTAACGAGGACGCAAGTTCCCCCAAGGTACCTCTGCTCAGAGTCATAATATAATTGCAATAATTTGGAGAAGTGCCAGTTAGTTTTGTTTAGGATTTGGTATCAGTTAAAATTATTATTTGTCCTAAACCAATAGATTTCTAGATGAAGCAAGAATGAGACAAAAGATTTCACTTGTATGATGAGTAAAATATTGTTCAGAGAATGTAAAGACATTTTAATGAAGACAGCCTGAGAGAGAAGAGCGATGCCAGGAATGTAACATACACTGCAAGCAGATCATCTCTGGTGCACATTCTGTTTTTATGGGAAGCACAGGCTTAGAGGCAGGTTCCAGATGCTTTCCCATGCTCTGGAGCTTCAGAGGTGCAGTAAATCCAATTTAGCTGCACAGCGAAGCAAGGTTTACAATTTTCTTGCGCCGCTAGAGTGGACCTAAAGCCACCAGACCTTAGGCATGAATGTGGCCTGTATACATCAAAAAGAGGAAGGTCATGGAATAATGGCATTCCCCAAGTCCTTTGCTCAATTCACACATATCCAAGGCTTCAGGTGTGCATGGATGTGGTTGCACACCCAAAGGGAAGGATCAAGCCTGTGGCAGCAAGTGCCGAATACAAGGTTCCGTGTTTGTCTCAGGGTGCCCATTTAGTGAATGCTTTCTACTTTGGATTGTTTTCCCATGTTACTGAAGCAACTGTAGCTGGTTTTTAAAACACTGAAAAACTGCAGTTCTTTTCTGCCAGTGCTCTAAGGCGCTGTATGCAAAGAGTGTGTGACGTGACCTTGTTACCCCTTTTGCACCTGTTATTCACAACAAAGTGCTTTGTAGGTTTTCTCTCCTACTTCCTCTATATTCACCTCAGCATTATTTTTGAGATTGTGACTCTCTGTGTGTGGAGTGTAGGTTTTTTCCTGTAATGGAACTCGAATTTTATGGATATTAGTTGCTGTATCAGACTGACTAAGGGCTATTAGGCAATATCACAGTCTATAACAGCAATAAATCTTTACTTCTAATATGCAGAAAACTACAACTCATAAACTTTTTCAGTGTTCGAGGTAAACGGAGAGCTGATGTTGCTGGTAGTTTTATAATGTTTATGTAAATATTTCCATACTCATGGCAGAATAAAACCAATGAATTAGAGACTTTAAGTGGAGCATATTAAGACTCCTTATTAAGGGAAATGTCCTGAAACCCTTGTTGCTGAGGACAAGGAATGTAAGATCATGGGTCCCCAATGAATAATTTGGGGTTTTTTTGATTGGCCATATCTTTAAAGACAGATGTACCTACACATTACTCCTAGCCATTCAGAGAAGACTGAAAAGGCTCTTTAATTTAAAACCCCTTGTTTCATTAGATTACTCATTGGCATAACTAGGCTTTTTAAACCCCAGATTAGTCAAGACAGAATAAAATGAAGGTTTAACTCTCCCTGAATCCATGGTGTCCTCGCTGCTTCCAGATGTGGGTCCAGCCACCTTGGCAGCTTTTGGGATCACAACAAATTCTTCTCCTTGGCCAGCTTTTCTTCCTAAAGCCCCACAATCCTGCCTCACTTAGCTCCATGCTCCTCCTTATAATTTTTCTCCATCCTTGCTGCGAATTTTTGTACAAAAAAAGGGTCACTTAATTAAAAAGGCATTTCCGTCCTGCTCCCCGACCCCCACTCTCAGGTAAAGATTAGTTCATAAAACTCTCTTTGTTGGCTTGAGATGTTGATTCTCAGTAGCCCAATCTTACAGCCTGAAGATACATGCACTTGAAAATAGCACCTAGAAAGTGAAGAGATTAAAAAAGTCCTAAACATTTTCCTATTGGTAGTCCACGTTAGATGAGACACTTTGAGTCTCCTGATTCAGCTCAGTGTTATTCCTTGGACACAGGCTGGAAAAGCACTGGCCTCTTTTCCTCTTTGCGGAATATCTCCACGTTATAACCAGTCTCAAATGTCCAAGTCTTCAAGGGTCTTGACAGGTTTAATCTCTTATCTCTGTCCCTTTAAGCAGAGAAAGGCTGCATTTTAGAGTAGAAGTAGTTTCCCCTCCGTATAGATTTAAACACATCTTTGCTACAGCAGGACTGGTTGTAAAACAACTTTCTGTTTCAGTGACATTTAAAGGTCTCTGTTCTGTACTGGCCGCAGGCTCTGGGCTCTGCACTGGAATTCATGTTTGCTTTTAACGTGCACATTAAAACTTTATAGGAAGCCAACATCTAGCCTATCTCATTGGACAGAAGCACTGTTGTCTCTTGGAGGAGACTGCCCACGCTCTTGCCCAGCAGGGCTGGCTACCCCAGCTGCTTTGGGATGCTGGGTTCTCAAAGCCTTTTCTTCCATATCATAGTACAGCAGGAAAGTTGCTCAAGTGCACCATCAATGTAGCATTGATAAAATGAACTGTACCAATTTACCTCTGGTTATAGATAATGTTTCCTAAATTCTTTGGTTGCTTGGTGAGCTGTCTGGAAATAGGTTAGGAAAAAAACCCAACTATGAGTCATCGGCCAGGGGACACATGACCATGCCAACGTTTGGCACTTTCTTTGTTCAGTATCCCATAATGCAGTATGGAAGCAACAAGCCAATTTTATTCGTAATGTACTGATATGTAAACAAGAGCCTCAGTTATAATAGCTGCAAATTGCATAGTGCTTTGGTTTCCTGGTTACTAATCAAGCTATCTGTATTTAATAGGGTATGTTTCAAACTATCCATAGTTCCATTTTCTAGCTAGTGCACAGAAATACATTATGATGAAAACTGCTTCTGATTTTGTAGTTAATTCAGCTGAAGTAGCTGAGTTAATGTAGTTTAAAATCTTAGCAACCACACTGGTCTCTTCTTCTGGATTGAAACCAGCACAAATGAAACTCTTAAGCTTTTCTGTTCTTTATATGAAGTGGCATTCTACTAAATTGTGTTGTGAAAGGTGTGCAAAAAGTGCATGATGGCCATCACAGCCCAAATCTAAAACTGTTTTTTAAAATTGCTTCCTGTCAAAGAATGATTTATTATTTTAATTTTCACTACAGCAGTTAAGGTGGTAGACAAAATTCTTCTGAATGACTCTTTTCATCTGACATAACCTCATTACAGTTTCAAGGTATTTACTTTGCCAAATCTATGAACAGCATTCACATCTTTTATCTGCTCCAGAGTCCTCCAGAGATCTCTAACCTGTGCCATTGCAGCCTCCTGCTTTCACTGATTTCGTGCAATTTTGAAAGTCTAAAAACCGCCTCTAGGAGAACGGTGTCAGCTTAAACTACAGTTAATTCAGCTTGAAAGAGAGGCCAGTGGGAAAACCTGAACAAAAATACACTATAATGTATACCTACTGGCTAGTCTGAAAATAAATCCAGAATCTCCTGAAGCACCTGCCAGGCAGGAAGTCACCTGATACTGCCAAAGGTCTGCAGTGGCATCACTCTGATCACACTGAGTTTTCGCTGAAGGTCCAATGCAGTTTGGTTTGAGGTATGATGTGTGCACGTTCCTCCTGTCGAGAGTGTGTCGTGCCCTCCCCTCACTGGAGGCTCCCATGCTATTGGGATTTCAGCCCCCCACACCAATGATCCAGCGCTCGGTGCTTGTGTGCTGCGGCACGTCCTTACATCCCAGCAAAGCCTAGATGGAAATCTCCTGGCAATGGTGGGTTAAAATAAGGGCTCCCCCTGCTGCAATTGGGAGTTCATAAAAAGGGTTAAATATCACCCTAATCTTAAAATCACAAAATTATTAAGATTAGAAAAGACCTCTAAGATAATCAGGTCCAACCGTCAACCCACCTTGGCACTGCCAAGGCCACCACTAAACCATTTCCTCAAGTGCCACATCCACATGTTTTTTGTACATTTCCGGGGTGGTCATTCCACCACTGCCCTGGGCAGCCTATGTCAATGCTTTACAACCCTTGCTGTGAAAAAATTTTCCCTAATATCCAACCTAAACATCCCCTGGCACAGCTTGAGGCCATTTTTTCTACGTCCTGTTGCTTCTTGCCTGGAAGAAGAGACCAACCCCAATCTGGCTCCAATCTCAGGTGGTTGTAGAGAGCAAAATAGTCCCCCCATAAGCCTCCTCATAAGCATAGAGGAAAATTGTGAAAAATCATAGGAAACCCAGAACCCTCTGGAAAAAAAAATAAAAATCTGTTGTTGTGCTTATCCCAGGTATTTGTAGCACGCAAGAAAAGGATGGTGATGAGGTGCAAGTAAAATATTTTTGATAAGTGTCAAAGGGTTAAGGAAAACAGCTTATGAAGAAAATGGCATTAAGTTCAAGACTGTATATGAAATGGTTTTTTAAGAATAGCTACTGGAACTGGAATATTTAAATGTGCAATCAGGAAAACGAAACTAAAGATTAATATACTTCAAAATTGCAAAATCAGCAGTTGTTTTGGGGATGTTCAGAGTGATTCATTGCGGCTGAATTTGAAAGAGTGCAAGAATTTAGTAAAAAGCTTTAGTCTGTTAGGCATTAGGTCTAAGTTAGCTTGGATCTTGCTGGGTTTTTTATAACTTTCAGAGTCCTGGAAAGTCTTGTACTCATGTAATGTTTGATCTAAATTTTTGACTTGATCCTTCTAACACCAAAGATCTATGGCTGTTCAGCAGTGATCACTCTGGGTACAGTGAGAGGTAAACACCCAGGCTGAAAGCAGACTCCAAAAGAACCTGCTGTAAGCAGCAAAGCAACCAATGTTTTATTAAAAAAAAAACCAAGCAGACAATTATGTTACTGCAATATACTTAGTTATGGGCACAGTATATTTGGAACTATAAACCTCTTCAAAACTTGTCATGGTATTATAAGTAGGTCAAGAAATGATATTGAAAGGGTGGGATTCAGGGAGAAGAAAACCTTTAAAACTTATCTATATTTTTTTTCTGTGCTAGTGGCACATTTTACTGAATGGTGCAAAGTGCAAACAAGAGTGGAAGAACGTGAGGAAAAACTTCCTACTGTATTTAAAAGAGTAAAAATTGGAGATAATTTGGCTTGAAATTACTTGTAAAACTAAAAGTTCTGCGGTACAATTAAAACAAAACAAAAAGCATTAAATTTCTTCTAAACACAAATACTTAAACCTTCAGGGATCTTATGGTGTTAAGCATCACTTGAGAGAAAAAGTGCCTTGTAAAAGATGAAAATGAAAGGACAGTATTTGAATTTTAGTAAAATATCCATAGATAAAAAGGAAATTAAAATCAATGTTAAAATGACTACTAGACGGTTTATGTTTGCTAGAGGAATGGGGAAATATTTTAAATAAATCTCAACACTGGAAAAACATAATATAACTGTAATAGCGAGTGTATGATGTTAGGAGTAGCCGCCTGTAATCATCAGTGCACAACTGAGCAAAAAAATCACCTTGGTTGGCTACCAATTTTCACAAGTTTTGGAATTCCACCTAGATGACCACTGCATCTCTCTGGAGAGTGGCACAAGGTAGTAGATGTGGTAAGACCAAGGAGTGCACAACCTTAATTAGCAATATAGAGGCTAATACTTCATTTCAGTCATAATGAAGATCCCTGGCTTCAGGCTAGATGACCTGTGTGCATCACAGTTACTCTTTTATTTATAATGACAGGTTTTTGGCACAGGTTTTTGGTGGTTTTAACATTGGCTTGCTAATTTTTATTTGTAAAAATGTGACATTTATATACTTTTTATCAAGGCAAGTATTTTTTTAATGCAATTGATCAAATCCTGTAGCAGCATTGAATAGGAACCTAAGAGGAACTGATCTGTCTCTAAAACATTAGTCTGATTTCAACGTACAGCTCAGATACTGCTGTCACAGAAAATTGCTGAAGAATAATGTGAATGGAATCAAGAAATGCTAAATTACACTAATGAGAAAGTTGTACCTATGACATGTTAATTGAGGAAGATGGTCTGCAGATATAGGACTGAGAACGATTGCGTGTATTTCAGGGTAGGGTTAAGGGAGGAGAACTGAGCAGGAAAGTGAGATTTGTGTTGAGCAACAATACAGTGAGAATGTCAGGAGTTAGCAGGCACTTTTCTGAAGAACAAATCACTCCTCTGCCTGACTGTCTTTCCAGATGGAGAGAGAGGAGAGACAGTGAATGCTGCTGGAAAATGGGCATGCTGATGGAAAATGAGATGTTTGGTGTGCTGGTGCTCCTCCAGGAGCTGGCCGTGGTGCTGGAGGAACTGGGTTTCCCGCTGGCTCACCTGGATCTTGGGCAGCTTCTGAGTCCCAACACGTCCCAGCTCCCCGTGTTTGCATCTTGTGCTAAGCTGCAGCTGTGGCTCCAGAGGTTTCTGGCTCCGGTGCAAGCTGCTGACACAGTGATTTCCTCTATGAGGGAACTAGGAAATATGTGGCTTTTGTTCTAAATCAAAGTGAAGCCAAGTCTCCAATTGCTCTTTGAAATACAAAGCTCTGGCCTGGAAATTGTCGCTGAGTGGAACCCCCTCTTTTGTCTTGTACCATTCTAATTCAGGGTTGTGGGAGCCCTGCAGATAACCCAAGGCTTTTGTTCTTCTCTAGCATTGGCTGTTTTCAAATTGGCATGGGGTAGTTTAAGGCAATTACAAGGTCTACAGCAGCCAATCTCTCCACCAGCCCCTTTTTAAGAGGCAATGGGAAGCCAAAAGCACCTACTGTTTGGGGAGCCCCAAGAAGCCGGGGTGGTGACTGTGTTAGGGCTGGGAACAAAGTGGAAAGGCAAAAATTCTAGAGATTAGCAGTTTGCTGGTGGAAGGTCTGGGCTTTGTTGCTGTTGGCCTGAAGCCCTATATGGATACGAAGTCTGGTCATTCAGGACCTGCCCAGGCTGTGAAGAGCTGGACAGCACAGTGGAAATTCTTCAGAAACAGTCATCAGAAGGGAAGAACCAAAACCACTTGTCCCTCTCCTTTTTAGGCTCCAGTGATATTAATGGTATACATCCACCATAATCCTGCCCAAAGTAACCCCAAAGTACCTGATGGAAAGAGTGACTTCAGAAAATTCAGACTATGCAGAGCAGTATCCAAGGAGCTGATTCAGTAAGAAATTTTTGAAAAATTTTTGGTTTTGTTTTTGTTTTTTGTTTTTGTTTTTGTTTTTGCAGAGACTTTTTCCAACACAAATGACTGCGGAAAGGAACTAAGACAAAAACTTTTTATATCAAATATCCACGAGCTGGCAAGATGAAAGAAATAGATGCTGAGGGAAAACAGCAGCTGCACAGTGATTATTTTGCCTGAGTAGCAAGGTGTTAAGTTTGAAGAACAATAAGCATTTACCAAGCAGGGAAATGACAGCGCCTGATTGCAGTCATCTGAATGGTGCAAGAACTAAGATTTAGCACCCTGCTAACACCAAAGAGAGAGTGCTAGAAAGGGGAAAGGAACTGGGTAATGGAGATAAAGAGGCTTATATGCAGCCTCAAAAAGAGAAAAAGAGCCTGCCCTCTGCATAATACAACCAATGCAGCTTCCCTGGCTGCAAAAGGGACTGCAAATTAACCTGAAGTTGTGAAGAATAAAAATAGTCTGGGAAGCCAACAGGTCATTGCTCAATTAGAGGAAACAACTGTGTAACCATTAACACTGCAAGTCAGAGGACTGCGAGCAACTGAGCAAAATGTAGGAAGATATAAAGGATATATGAGAGCAAATAACAAGGAAATTCTGGTGGTTCTCAGTTTGAATAAAAGTAATGACCTTAACCAACCCAAAGAGCTCAGCAGAAGATAAATGCATGGCTCCATTAGAGTCTGCAAATGTTAGATAAAAGTGACCTCTAATGGGGAATATAGAAACCCGATGGCCTTCAAGGTAGTGCACACTCAGGCTGTAATGTGAACATTTATTTTGATGTCAGGGGGCTAATGGCTGCAGTAATTTAAGAGCAAACTTTAGAAGTTTGATGAGAAAGCACCAAAAGTGGACTTGCACCAGGTTAAGTCCAAAGTGTGTGATCTCAGCGTTGCTGCTGCTCTGCCAGGTCTTGGTGTGACTCACATCTGCAGGGCAGAGTGTCCTCGCTAGCTGGGCTGTTGCTCAGCAGCAGCAGCTGGATCAGAACCTGCAGATGGTGCTCCATGGCTGAGGAGCACAACCGTGCTTTGTCAGAGTGCAGCAGCACTGCTGGGAGAACACCTCTCAGCTTATCGAATTTAGAATAAAAAACACGAGTCCGTGAGACAAAGAAATATAGCGAGTAGGAAAAGTTTACTTACAACACATGCCAGGCACTCAAGGTTACACAAGTCCCCAGAACACACCTTTAAGTTCAAACTGCCCTCTTTTATGGTCTCAAAAAATCCCTCCCCATTTACGTAACAGAAGAGGCGTTTCCCGTTCCCTGATTGGCTGAGGGGCGGAGTCCTGAGCAATATGGCAGCCCCCATGACTGGCCATGTGGCCCACGGGGTCTCCTTACTCATATTCGTGGCCCGCATGGTTCCTTGGTATCTGCTCTTATCAGGACCTTACAGTTCCATGACACGCCTTCGTAGGTTAGTGAGGGACCCCTAAAATCTACACCCTTGGGTTAGTGAGTTTCCCTCTCTCCAATCCACAGTTCCCTGGCATCAGCTCCTGACAGGAGCCAATACCTTACAACTCCACGACACGCCTTTATATGTTAGTAAAAAACCCACTAAAGTCTTTTTCCCTTGGATTAGTGACTTCCTGTACAATTTATTTTGCTTGTAATAAAACCCATATCTTTATTTCTCATACTGCTGTCAGTCATTGAAATGATCCTGAAAGAAATGATCAGCAAAATAGTTGGGTTCTAAAGCAGCAGTGACAAAGGAAAACAATTCTGTGGCAGTTACACCTCTGGGGAAAAAAAAGGAGAAAGGGTAAAAAAAAAATTCTGCAAAGTTTCCTTCAGAATATTTATCCATGAAATGAATAGATGAGCAAATACATGACAAATATTCTCCAGTTGTAAAATTTGGGTTAATTAAAATTGAAGGCAGGATTTTCTTATAAGAAAAAGACAATGAAAATAAACCTAGACTGGATGGAGGTATTCCTGATCGTTTTGGAGTACCCACGTCTGCATTTGAGTAGTGTTTGATGGTGTCCAGCTTCTGTGGCAACAAAGGGTTTTAGTGTTAGAGGAACCTCATTTCCAGGCAGAAAAACAGGTCAAAGGGGTTTAAATTTTATTTTATTATTTAATTGTAGACCTGTTGTCTAGATGGACATGTTGACACAAGACTTCTGCAACAGGAGTTGAATTTCTGGCAGACGACCCTCCGTACCTCTAATAAAAGACACAAAATCACAGCCAATAAAAAATAATTGGAAGAGAAAATCCCAAGGATGAAATGTCAAATAGCACTGGAAATGTTAACATGGAAGGTGAAATTGTTAGTAATATATAGGTGAGACAAAAACCTCTCTCTTTACGACTGAATAAGGGCAGTTGTAGGTGAAGGGCAAATACTATCATATCATGTATCTAACTGGGGTTATTTATCACTGCTCATTAACAGAAGTGTTGTGCATCGCAGTCATATATTAAAATTATAAGCCCTAAGAGCAAAGATTCTGTGTAAGGTGATTCTGCAATGTAGCCAATGTACCCAAATGGCAGTGAGAAATTAGGAGCTTTAAACACATTAGGATATAAAAAGCAACAATTCTTGCTTTCTTTGGGGCAATCCCTGAAAAAAAGCAGTGCTGAGACAGGCAATGATGCATTGCTGTGTTCCAAAACATCAAATGCCAGCAAAGTTTGCACATGCATGTCACTCACTGTAGGAGAATTAGCCCTGATGTTTTCAGCGGAGGATGGTTCCAGTTGCTTCAGGTTCCAGCTGAGTGGGGACACTGTGGAGGCAGTGGGGAGATGCTGTATAGCATGTCCGTGTCTGGCTGCAGTGGTGCCATGGGCACAGGTTTGTGTTCTCCAGCTGCCTGGACATTGTCCGCCCCTTCGTCTATACCATCTATGCTATGCTCAGAGCAAGCAAGAGGCAGTGTGGTTTGGAGAGTCTTGGGGGAGAACTATGTTGGGGAGTAGCATTCTTAAACCATGACAGTGGCTCACAGAGGGATTGTCCTCTGTGAATTTGTTATATTTGGAGAAACTGGCGGTATATGCTTGGAGACAGACTCAACCTGCTAATGCAAGTGCAACTTCCTACAGAGCTCATGGGCAATATTTCTGCAAAGGGATGCTTTCCCAGATAGTCCAGTATCTTCGAGGTTCCAGGTCCATACAAGTAATTTGAAAGTATGTAGGATGGATCTAGCTGGACTGATTCAAGGGGAAAAAAAGGAGTAACGTGGTTTGTGTGATAGAATCACGGAATGTTTGGGTTAGAAGCTCATCTCATTCCAAGCCCATCTATCCCAGGTTGCTCCAAGCCCCATCCAACCTGGCCTTGGACACTTCCAGGGATGGGGTGGCCACAGCTTCTCTGGGCAAACTGTGCCAGGGTCTTACTGTCCTCCCAGGGCAGAATTCCTTCCTAATATCCCATTTAATTCTGCCCTTTGGCAGTGGGAAACCACACCCCCTCATCCTGTCCCTCTCCAGCTCTCCTTGACTCACTTCAGGCACTTGGAAGGTGGGGGCTAAGGTCTCACTGAAGACTTCTCTTCTCCAGGCTCAACACCTCCACCAGTCTCAGCCTGTTTTTATAGGAGTTTCCCCACCTGTCAGCATTGCCCAGAGCCTCAAGGGCAAAGACTGAGAATTTAATGTTATTTTGAGGGCTCACAGAGCATTGAGTGTGCTGCCTTTTTTTTCTCTCTCATTGCTGTAGTGGTGCATTGACAGTACTACATTGACAGCTTGCCAGCTCTCTCTTTGGGATAGATATTTTGTGCTTGTGACACCTTGATCCTTCTAATTATAAATGCTTGTAACTCAGAGGCATGAATCTTCTTTATTTTGGCAGACATCTGCACGCAACCAAAACGATTTATTAACAAAACAGAAAGAATTAAAGGGCCTGTTTAGAAATCAGTAATGCAGAAATAGATAAACTTAGCATAATCAGTTGTGCATATTTAAGTGTGCGAAACGTTAGACAAATGAAAATATTGCAAAATAGAGAAAACAGCCCCAGAGCCAGGGCTGGTCCTGATCGTTGTGTTTTCCTCAGGGAAGCATTTATCCTTCCCAATACTTGTGCTACCCGGTAAGTTGGGCACTTGTGATTAGATCCCTAAAAGGGCATTGGCATAAGTAGAAGAAAACAACAGAAAAACTCTGTTTTAACAGGCTTCGTTTGCAATAGGTTTATATTTTATCATTTGCATATTGGAGATGCAGGCATAAAAAGCAGCATAAAACTACTGCTTTGTGTGTAGGATTTGAAGACTGGTATCTAGTGCTCAAATGAAAAACTGCAGGGTCTTAACCTAAGCCATGGAGTTCTAGGATTTAATTCCCTATGGAAAATCTTGTGTTATTTACTGTGTTTCTAAGAAAGCAATTGATGAAAATTAAGAAAAAAGAAAAAACAAAGGATTAGATAAAGATTTTTCTCCATGGTGTTTGTGAGAAGAGCCTTTTACGGGTGATACACAAAATAAAGAGGCCTGGAGTCAGCCCTTTACAGTGTAGCAATTATCTCTAATGCAATATTGGCTTTTGTTGTGTATTCAACAATAATTTTTGGTGTTGAAAAACCAGTGTAAACACACGAAACTATCAAATAGTCTGGATTCACTTTTAGAGGCAACATGGTTAAATTTATCTGCTAAAATTTACCTAAGTGAGACTACAAGCATATACTATGTAATTTATATAACATAGAACATACATTATTTTCCTCCCTTCAGAAATTAATGATATGAAGAACATGATTCAGTTGTCTAAAATAGGCATTCTGGTTTCTGGAGGCGGCCCTGCCTGGCCCAGGGAGAGCATAGGTCTTGCAGTTCTCCCATCCTCCCTGACAGGCTGTGTCTGTGGCTCTGTTAGCCCAGAGTGCAGGAAATTCCAAGTGTTGGCTACAGCAACAGGATTTTAAGGAGTCATGAGAAAATCACCATCAGTGGTGTTTTGAAATGAACAGCCTTCATATAACATAAGTTTTAAAGACAACAAATGTGGGGCATAGGGATGGAAGCAGAAGTTCCAGCTGTTTTAATTTTGAAGTATTTCAGCACATAAACAGATCTAGGCATGAACCACTGTACAAGGTTTGAAATCGTAATTTGCATTTGATTACTCACTGGTTTATGGTTCATCTCAGGGTTCTGGGGTCGACAGGTTTTCATTCATCATTCAGAATGCAAAATACACATTTCAGAGGTTTAGCAGCCAAAGCTGGATTTCAGACTTGTAATGGAGCTCTTTTATTTCTCAAGAAATATACCCATGCTAAATTGTTTCCATCTATATGACTGCAAAATATTAAATATTAAAAAGGTAAATATTCTTCCTTTTTTCTGTGTATATTTAGAAACATATTTTATACAGATGAAAATACACATCCATTAAGCTGGAGTTGTTTGGAGTTTGGAATATCTAAACCCATGTAGTATTTTAATGTTCACTGTTCATTTCTTTGCTTTACAGAGAAATTAAAAAAAAAGAACTTTCTTTGGTCTTATACAAATATTAATAAAATACAAAAATCTTCATTTCAGCGTGAGGTTTGCTTCAACAAAAAGGCAATATTAGGCTTTGGAATAATATATTTGCAGCAGTTAGGTGAAAAATGAATTTCATATGTGTTATTGCACAAAGCCTTGAACGACAGCCAAGGCCAGTAAAAACCATCAGTTGGGTTTACAACAGGTGATTTTTTTTGTGTGTGTATATGCAGCTCAGGGGGAAATTTGAGGGAAAAATCTAAGTGGGTAGAGAATCACTTCCTTTGGGGTCATAGCCCAGAGGTTTTTGTAGCCCTGGAAGACTGGCCAGGTTCAGTGGGAGCAGGTACATGTGAGTGTTTCCCACTCAGAGGGTGAACTCATGGGACCAAGCCAAAGCTTTGGTCCCAGGCTGGATGGATGAACAGCTTGGTCTTGGATTTGTGGACTGCTTCTTCTTCCTTCTTTCTTCTCAGTAACAGGATGGTTTTTTAGAGGGGAAAATTGAATATTTAATATGGGCATAAGGAAAGAGTTTCATCTTTGGAAAAAGTGGTTGCTGATTTTTCTGAGAATTCCTATGCAAATGCTCTTCATAGGTGTTGAATGAATGCAATCACCCCTTTTCCACTTTACAAGACACAAAGTAGCCACAAATCTTTTTTGCTGCTTTATTTGAAGATATATCCCCAGTCCTTATTTAATTACATTACACTCCATGTTCTCCTACCTCAGTGCTATTTTCCTGAACAACTGAAGCACAGGTAATGTTTAAAGGACAATATAGCCATGGCAAAATAGCTGGTGGGATTTTAGCCGAGAGCTGCTTCAGCTTTGACAGCCAGGTGGAAACATTTGATTTGTAATCACAGGACAAATGCTGCAGTTGAACTGAATGAAGTGGAAGCCTGGATGCTCTTCTCTCTTCCAGGAGTTGTGGCAACTCCCACACACAGCTCAGTGCTTGCTGATGAGAAGTTGGAAAGGTACCACTAATTGTCTGATATTGCTGTCTCTTGATTTGTATCCGGCACCTCTAGAGTAGCTTAATTTTGGCATTGCAATTCCTGAATATCTATAAAAGGAGGTTACTGAGGGATTAAATCATTGATGCAGAGAGTATGATCAGTGCCTAAGACCCATGGAAGTAGTGGGGTGTTTCCTGGGAATTGTGAGCTCCACATTGTACCTGCGGGGAACAGGGGGAGGAAAACCTTACATGAGCAGACAGAGAATCTCACTTTGCCCCCAAGCTCTTCCCACTCTGTATGTGCTGTTGGGGTCTCTGTGTAGCAGATTATCCTGAGGGATAAAGGCATGACCTGCTCTGGCCATCCCCCCTTTGTGCTGCTGGAGGGCTGGGTCCTGCGCGCGGGCGGCAGCCCTGCTGCTTGCACACACACCCTGCAAGGGCAGATGTGCTTCAAGCAAAGCCCACAGAACTGCTCCTCGCTGTAGGGTGGACTTTGGGGTAAACACATGTTTATTCTTCCTACTTATCAGTGTGTAGGAAGGTGGGCTCAGTTGCAGGGAAAGAAATAAAAAGTAAGAAGTAGCATTTCTAGTGGGTTTTTTTCCTGGCGCCAGTTGTGTGTCTGGAGATGTGAAGAGTGTTTCTTGGTCAGGGAACTTCAAACCCACATTAAGTTTTCAATGAGAAATGATGCATTTTGTGTTTGAAGAAATAGGTTTTTCAGGTAAGAAAGTTATATAAAGCAAGTGTGTAACTGAATTTCTTTCATCTCTCTTCTGCCAACAGGGAACATGGGTCAAATTTCGTTCCCACTGGAGCCAAGGAACTCAGCTATACTGATTTTGGAATGGGCAAGATTTGGCATAGTATATGAAGGTTGCTGGCTGGGACAAGTTTACCTTAGAAGCCAATAATCTCATATAGAGAGCATAATTTTATCTAAGTCTGTGGCTTTTTAGTAATTATATTTTCATCATGCAAGTCTCAGCTTAAAAATATAAATGTGTGCACATTTACAGTTTGCTCTGCTAGGAACTTTAACAGTAGGAACTTGTCACTGGTTTTCTGGCACTGCTGGAAGCCTACTCGAATCTGCAGTACCTCTAAAACAAGGTAATTGAATTAATGCATTGAAAATAGGCCTTATGTAAAATACAACTGAAAGATATTTATATTAATTTAAAGAATATTAACATTAAAGTATTGCCTGGTAAAGCAATTTAATTCAGTGGATTGGGGACAATTGTTGGCTAAATTAGTGTAACTCCTGGGAAAACACAAGAACAATCGAGTTACTCCAGAATTACTCTTGCCTGTCTGAGAGCAAGATCTGTCTGAATGCAGGTAAAACTTTATCACTGTAGCTTAGTAGCATTGCAGAAATATAAAAGTGTAACAGTGAATATCATGTAATTCAGCAATTCAGAATACAAGAGGGATGAAATCAGTTATTTATAGAAATCAAAGTTCGGAATTCCCTGGGGTTAGTGCACAGGAATGAGCCACCAGCCTTACCTTTTCAGTAACATATACTATTTATATTTTATATTTGTCTAGTCTTGTTCATCAGGTCTTATTTGCTACTGTTATGATCACAGTATTTCAAGTACATGTAGATGAGCATTCCAGCATAACTTCACCAGTAACACATTTTGATTTAAATTTTCTTCTTTTTACCTAAATGGTAAGAAAGTTGTCAGGGCTGAAGGGTCTCTGTCTGCAGGGCAGCTGCAGCCCACTCAGCTGCACTCTGAGACCACATGGGTGCTGGCAGACATAAAATGCCAGTGTTTTTCGGAAGGAGTCATTTGCTCTGGGCAAAGGCACTGCAGCCTTTGCTCCTACACCCTGACCCATTCATCAAGGCTCCCAAGAGAAGGGTCAGCCCTGGCATGACATGACTGTGATGTCTGCAACACGTTTCATTCACGTCATGCCATTTGTCCATGTCTTGCTTTTCAGAGAATCAAGAGATCTTTTGTTTTATTTTCAGGTTACAGGGCTAGACCTACTCCCAGACAGGAGTGAGTACAGCCACACACTTCTCCTGGCCTCTTCCTCCTCTCTTACCCAGCAGTTGCTGTGCAAGATTAATCAGGAGTGAAAAATAAATTTGCAACCTGGTGCATGATTCAGTTTTGGTTTGAACCCTGCAACTACTGTCATGGCTTAAATGGATCAAATGCCCCTTGCTGTGAGCTTCAGCTATTCATAAGTAATCATTCCAATCTCTTATTCCTGTTATCTTTAATATTCCAAATCCTTTGGAAGATGGTCGTTAAGCCTTTCTATAAGCATTTTAATGTAGCCAAGGTGTCAGAGCATCTAGGGCCAGTGGCAATGGATGACTCTTTGCTGGGAGAGCTGAGTTTGTAAAGGGCTCTTGCAGGATATCGTGGAAGTCCCTGCAAGACAAGCCCCTGTGCAGTGCTGATCAAATAGGTGGTGAATGGAAAAAACCTCTATGGGTCTGACTGTCAGTCTTCATTTCAGAACCTTCTGGAAAGTGAGAAAACAGAACAATTAAAAGCCCCACCAGATCTGAATCCTTCTGGAAACAGTGCTTTATCTCCAGTGCTTTATCTCCTGTTTGTAAGTGCTGTGTGCCAGTGAGAAGGGAGACAGCTGGAAGTACCCTTGCGTTTAATAGTTGCTGATTTTTCTTTTTACTGTTTTCTGATGACTAAGGGGCAGTAATTATGCAAGTACAGTACAGACGTTTAATGGGAGCTACAGCCTAAATAAAAATGAAAAATAAGAGAAATGCTTTTATGTGAAGAGTATGAAAAGAAAGGTGAGGCTTGTGAGCCTTTGCAACTATTGTAAGTCTGTAAACTCAGTCTTGCCATGTGAGGAAAACGGAGTGCTTGATAAAAAGCTGTGAGATGCTCAGAGAGGAACTATCTGAGATCAAAAAATTAACCTTTAACGGACCAGTGGCAGCCTCCCAAGGTGCTGTTGCTCAACGAGGGAGCTGATAGTGAGCAGTTGCTCAAATCTGTGAAGGTGGCAGCAAATCCAGAATACCCCAGGAATAGCCATAATGTAAGATGTTGGCGAAGCTTAAAGTTTTGTACCTAGAAGATAATTCCAAAAGTAAGTGGATTAAAAAACCCCTACCATCCTCCTGACATGGTAGTAGGTGTTATTAAAGAGATGGAGACAACAGTTTGGACAAGGGAGATGGTTGGAAGAATTCTTCATGTGTGCTGGAGACGATGGTGCAGCAGAAGATTAAGAGACTATTTTCTGTGTGAAAGCTAACGCTTTTGGTTGGGTGCTAGAACACAAAGTATTGACAGGAAGAGGGATATTATCCCTGTGAGAAAAGTGAAAAGCAGTAGAAAGCCTTCAGATGAGGTTCAAGGTTTTCAGCAATGAGCTTATCTCCATTTCACAGCTGTTTCTACAAAAGGCTTCAGAATGTAACATTTGGAAAAGGCACAATATTTGTTTGTAACCGGATGGGGGAATGGGGAACCAACCCAAGATTTGTCTAGAGAAGTAGCAAAGCCCTTTGTCTTATCCAAAACCCCATTCCCTGGGGAAGCAGGGAGTGAATACAGAGGTGGCCCAGCTTGCAGCTTGCTGCAAAATACAGAGGCGCTCCCAGGAAAAGAGAAAGTGGAGGCACAGGGACTTGGGCAGGTTTGTTGCTTCTGGTGCACTGGTGTTAGTGCAGCCCCGTAGCTCTGTGCTGAGCACTGAGCTAGGTGTAAACATTGATAGGCAAGCAGGTCAGTCCAGGAGACCAAACCACAGCTGGAGTATTCAGGAAAAGTTTATTCTGAAGCCAGAAACCCTAAATACACTGCTAAGTCATGCAGTGGGCGAAAGAGCAGCCCAGGAAACCTGTTTCGGTGCTTTTATAACAACGTCTTTTGCATGTGCAAAACTTCAAGGCTGTGTTCTCCCCTGTACTTTGTGGTCATCCACTCTCCCAGCAGGGGCATCAAGCATGTCTGTGAGAACTTTAGTCTCTTCTTGCAACAGGGCTGTTAACTTCTCTCAACAGGAAGGCAGAAAGATAGCGAGGGCTATTCATGGGAAAGAATTTTCTCCCACACCTGGTTTTCCCTTGGCCTGGTTTTTCTAGCAGCAAACCCCTCCTTGGGTGAAATTGTTTTTCCTCCTCAAATAAATCTTCCACCTTTAACTTTCTGTCCCTACATAGGTAATGCAACTCCATTGGTCTCTGATTGTGTCTAGACCTTGGACTCCCTTACAGAGGGGAAACAGGTGAAAAATGTGGCTGTATTGCAATATCAGGAAGCTGCTTGCACTTCTCCTCTTGGTTAGAAATGGTACTGCATGTGTAATTTTGTAGAAAAAATGCATGAGTTTAATTCTGGAAATTAATTTTTTTTTAATGTTTATGTGCTAATTTAATAGTTTGTAGGTCTTCATTATGAGATCATTCTGTTCTAGAGTTTTGCTTGCTTGTTTGTTTGTTTTATATTGTCTTGTTCTTCCAATGTCTTTGCTATTGTTTTTTGAGGAAGGGGTTGACAAACAAAAGTTGTGCTAATTTCTCATTGCTATCTTGATATCTTCCTTTCTAGAGAGTGCAACAACTGCAACTTCTCCTTATCTACACCATAATCTTCAAATTCTGACTTAAGATGAAGAGAGGAGGATGAAGATAAACAAAGTCGATTTGAGAACACCTTCCTCAAAATACTGTCAGGAGGACCAACATTTATAGTCTTCTGGCAGGTTAAAGGTCAGTTTTCTTCTGAGACAAACCACTAGCTTAGAAGGGGAACAAAAGGGCTATAAAAATTTTATGTAGGCAAGAGCATAAGAATTCTTTTCCATGGCAAATCTATCCACTCATTTATAATAGGAAAGCTTTTGGATTGGTCTTTTAATTTTAAGTTTCACATTTTAGAATTGGTAAGAAACCCAACACACAGTGTATGGTTTTCTAACATTCCTTGTTAAAATCCTGATGGGAAATTATGAAAACTGAAATTAAAAGCTGCTACATAATCTGAAATCTGTGGCAGAACAAGAGGTTGATAATATATGTAATAGAGCATCGCCCGTTTCAGCTTGCTCTGTGCCAGTATCAGGAGTGGAATTATTGATGTAGGAAAAAGTTGCCATATTCTGCCAGTTGATTGAACACTGCTTAGTGTTTGCAAACAGGGAATAAGGGTGCAGCCAAGGGGCAGCACGATTTCTTTGAGTGGACCTTTCGGAGGATAAACCTGGCACCGAGCCTGGGGGGATGGATCTTGCACCCTGCACACTCAAGGGGCTGGAATTACGTGCGTGTTCCCACGAGACACACCGAGGGTGCACAGTTGGGGAGCAAAGGGGAGGCAGAGCACAGCTGCTCACGTCTGTACAATGTGTGGTTGAGAGCAGGAGTGGCTGAGTGAGGGGTGGGACGTGCCTGGGGAAAGGTTTGCTTGGCTAGTATGCACTCCAGGAATTGGACTCCCTGCCAAGGTTGTGTAACTCGGTCCAGACTTAGTTTACAAAGTTTTATGCAAGAGTTCAGAGGGAAAAAAGGGCTGTCTGACACCCACTCCTACCTCCCCAGCCTGTATTTCTTTACATTCAGAAAACTGTATTCAGCAGTGATGTTCAGGAGTGAGAAAGTGAAGCATGAGGAAACCAGATTATTATTCACTGATAAATGACAGTTGAGGTCAGTTCTGCAACTAAATGCTGAGAGCACCTGGAAGAGCCTAATCAGAATGGGTCATTGAAAAAAATGCTTTGAGTAGTTTCAAGTAAGTTGGAAGAATTCAGTTTTCCTTCTTTTCCTGGTTTGCTTATCACAACCCAGGCTGTGGCACACACCTTGTTCTTTCTGAAGTGCTTTTATGTTGGAAGTTGAGAGATGTAAGAGTTGGGGGAGGAAGAAGTAACTCCAGGGTGAGTTCCCATTGTAAGAGTTCTGTGTGAGACAGAGTGAATCATCCACTCTAAATTAGGTGTATCTTCCTCTAAAAATGCAAAAAGAACTGAATCAGTAGCTTAGGATAAAAGCCCAAATATGTGGTGTCTGCACTGGTGTGAAGTCCACATGTGCAAACTAAGTCTGTTTTGCTGCGCTGCACCCCAGGTTGTTCCACACTAGGAAAACCAGGAGATGGCCACTGGACCAATGAGGTCAGAAAAGGAGCACGGAAAATGCCTGGTGTGGGGAGAAAAATGGTACCAGTAATGGTCACTGGTCAGACGTTCCTGTTTTGCCTCTGCAATACAAACCAATCCAGCGTTTTGGGGGCAGTCTGATGTGGCACACTGTGAGCACGCACTGGACTTCCAGCACAGTGGTGAAAAACTGCTTGACAAGAGAAAAGGTTTTTGATGTGATGAACCAACTCAGAAGCAGATTGAATCTCTCTGAGATTTCTGATGCTTTTCCCTGAAGCTGCGGTCAGGATTTGCTGGGATTTGCAGATGATCAGCCTTCTCCCTGATGCTTTTAAGTAAACCTGAAGAGTGCTGTTGCAGAGAGGCCAGCTCCCTGCAGACCCATCTGTCCTGGCTGCAGCCAGGACAGGGGTAATTCTTGCAGTAGCCAAGAGGAGGCGTAGCCAGCACCTGGAGGTTATTCTATACCTCTTCCTGGCACTGACCAGGGTGAGAGGAAGAGGGAAGAAGGGGTTCCTTCCACATGAGTAAATGTGGCAGAGGGAGCCAATTGTCTGTTGACAGGAGGTTTCCATGTGAATTGTTTCTTTTTTGTACCCTCTATCATTACTGTTGTTCCTGTTACTGATTTTTTCTTATCTCATTGCTGTTTCCAGTCAATTGCCTTAACTCCTGATCTTTGCCTTTTTGTGCCTCCAGTTCTCCTCTCCATCCTGCCACAGGGGAGAGAGAAGGGAAGGGAAAGGGGGGGACAGAGGGAGAGCAGTGCATGGTTTGGTGAGTTTCCGTGGGAGCACTGAACTGTACAATACTGTTCCTAAATCACCCATCTAAACCAGACAAGGCTGCCTGACACTTAAAGAGGAATCTGCAGCCTTTGTCTCATGGAGCTATTGACCAAGAGATGAGGTTCCTTAATTGAGATAACATTGGGATAATCTGGTTTGGGGCCTCTTCCTCCAGTGGCAAAGCAGGAAAAACTGTTGTTGAAATACATGTGTAAATCATTCTGTTTTCTCTCTCTTTAGCTTATTAACTATGGCATGATAGATTAGGAAAACTCACTAAATTTGTAAAAGAGAAAAAGAAATTACCTAAATGACGTGTTTTATTTTTGTGAGTTACGTCATCCATTAATGAACATCTAAATTCTTATGCCGCAAGCAGAAATTATACACAAGGAATGACAGCTTTGTAGGCCTCCCCTTTATGTGTTACATTTGTAAAATTAAGTTGTTGTCATTTCACCCGTATATTCTTTTTACAACCCACAAGAATCTAAGAAGCTGAAGGAGCAACATCAACAAAACAAAAGTCAGGACACCTCTGTACAAATAGAAATAAAACTGATAAATATGTAATAATGAGACAGATATTTAAAAGAATAATTTTATCAGTAGCTGAATCTTTTAGGGCAATTTTGCCATCATCAAAGCACCATTCCTAAACAAATGTGCAGTAAAACAGAGCAGAGCTGTGATTAAAGAGGGGAAGGTTTAACTGATAGGCTTTGGAATGTATTTCCTACCTGTGTGTTGCTGGCTCATTCAGAGGACACCCAGCTGAGGGCCATGCATGCAAGGGGCAAGGAGAGGGGTTTCTGAAAGCACAGAACTTAGTTAGAACTGGCATATAGTGACAAGGTGAAATTACTACCTATTCTGGCCGGAGTCCTCCCTTGGATGTGAGGGCTGTAATTTAAGGTGAATTAAAAAAAAAAAAAAGGTGCAATTTCTCTTCTCCTCCCTTTGATATTTTACACGTTAGTGGGGGAAAGGAAAGTTGCCATAATTAAACAGCAAAGTGGCTTGTTCCAGACCTGTCAAGAGGCAGGACTACTGGAAGTCTCTTGCCATGTTTTGTATGAAAGAGAGCTAGGGATGTTTTTATCAGGTAAGAGACAAGTATGGAAATCTTTGGTGCTGTGCTTTGAACTTCGAAGGTTTAGCTGGCAGTATTGATGTAAGCCACAGAACAGCATATGAAACCCCCCAACCTTTAATAAAGACATAGACCTCTACAATATTCCTATTACCACATGTGGTTTTCCAGGGTCACGCTGCATGTTCATTCTCCATTCTTCCGTGTTTGTTATTCTCCTATTTCAAAATCAGTGCCTTGTGTAAGGCCAAGTATTGCAATTCATTTATAAACTAGGATGAAAAGTGACTGAAGCTGGTCTTCCTCTAGGACACTTCCTTTGGATAAGCTTCTTAACTCTTATTCTTTCTATATTTAGGACGACTTGTACATACCATGTTAGTTTACCTGCGTAAGTTCTGAACAAAATCTGGTGAGACTGCAAGTGGTGTCATTAGTATGTTGCACAAACTCAAGTGCTTTCTCTTCAGTTCTATGAACTTTTCAAAATGCTGGTAGAAAATGTCAGTAGAATTTGATAAGTGTGATTTTAGTTTTGAATTTGCAATGAAATTTCAGATGTTGATGACTTTTTCATGGCTTAACGTTTTGAAGTGGATATTTAAAAACCACTACTATGGTGCATTAGATCAGCAGTTACATCTTTGCCAGAAACATTCGGAATTTAACATAAGTAGCTCAGACTTCAAAAATCCAAATGACAGGTGACAATCAATTTCTCCTTAATTCTCTGCAGTAGTGTGTTATCTCTGAGTTTCTTTTATAATTGTTATGGATTCAGGCTCAATGGTGTAGTTTGATACTCTGTTAATGTTTTTGATTTATTAATTGTAATAGTCACTCAGTAAAGAAAGTTAACCAATCAGAAATTATTAGTAGTGACAACAGAAAGAAGACAGTCCCTCAGATTTTTTGGGACAGTGCCTGAAAGACTCAGTGGAAACTTACCTAGTGCAAACACCTAGGACATTCAAGTACCATGGTAACCTTAATAGCTTTGTGTTCTAGTAGAACTTCAAAGATTTCCTAATAAACAGTAGGAGTGGGCTGAGGTTCTTAATTTATCATCAAGCAGCAAGAGGTGACCTGCCTTTTGACGAAGATGGTTACATCAGCTCATGGGGATTTTTCTGTTGTTAATCAGGGGGCGAAGGAAGCATGAGGGGAGGAAGCAGGTTCTTGAGCTAAGAGAAATGCAGCCTCCTGTTCACATGTATGTATTTTAGAGGGGGTTTGTTAGGCAGGAGGGCAAAGCTGAGTACTGTAATCCTTACACTTACAGGACCTGGCTTTGCTACCTATGGTTGACCTGCCTTGACTTTTATTTCATGTCTTTCTGCTCTTGAATTTGCAAATTCATCCCACTCAGTATCTGTCTCCAGAAGCCCACACTCCAATGGCAATCCCAGGAAAGTTGTAACCGACCTTGCCAAATACTCACCCCTTCCCCATAAGGTGGATGCAGAGGACTTCCATGGTGCTGCATGTCTCACGAAAATCTCTGCAAAAAGCACTGAAAAGTTCTTAAAAGGCAGAGCAAAAGACCAATCCACATATTGACTCAAACCTTTCTCTCTCAGGGCAGAAACCAGGTAAAGAATTAACCGGTTGTAACTGGACACAACCACTTTCATGTATTTGTGACTTAGTGATAACTTTGTCACTGGCCCTGGTCGCTGAAAGATAGGATAGCAGTAGTACAGCAACTTATGTATATTGGGGTGGCATTAAGAGTTCCCTGTGAGAAACAGGCTTGAAATTCTGCTCCAGAGAGAAGTGAGGGGACCAGGCCATGTTTTGTATCATCAGTTTGTCTGGCATTTAAGATTCCTAGTTGTAGCTTGCATCGTGTAGTACCTCAGAGCTGTGGATGGAGACCACATGCACACTGCTGTCAGAGACAAGGCAAAAAGCTGTTTTGTGGCTCTGAGAGCCTGGAGCCTGGATCAAGGAACAAACTCAGCGGAGGAAGGAACGAAAAATTCTCAGTGCTGGTTACTGAGAGCGTCCTGTGAGACTGGGTGGCAGAACAGAGAGGGTTGGTGCTCAGTGCTGAAAGACCACCGTAGGGTTACAGCAGTGATAGAGCTATTTAGTTAACTTAAGTCACAAACCCTACCATGTCTGTGTGTGCAAACACTGCAGGCTGAGGAAGAAGAGTGCGAAATAGTAGAAAGGTCTGGCTGTCTTACTGAGTGAGCTACAGGAGCAGAAAGAAAGGGCAGATGATTCATCTCACAGCTGTGAGAGGGCTGTATGATCTCCTGAGCTGGGATTAGTTCTGGAGAGTCTGATAAAGTGCAACTCCTCTCAATCCTCTCCTTCAGCTGCAGGAAGGAGGGAAAAATAGCATTCTGCTTTTCCTCCCCCTTTCCCACTCTTCTCTCAAGGGGAACTGTAAATTCTTTCCCAAGTAGCTGGCCTCCAAAAGTGCTGTATTTAAGATACTTGCTCATCTGCCCAGAGTCCAAAGGAAGGGCTCTGAAGTGCAGTGCTGCACTGGCTGTTATTTTTTGCCTTCTGTACCTTCTTTCATTTGTTTTTCCATCAATGTAGGCAATAATTACTCCCTGTAAAAATGCCTTTTAAATACAATTGCAAGACTCCAGAAATTACAAGGAAAAATACAATAGAACAAAGTGTGTGAACTGAATGCTGATGCTGAAATAACTTTTAGCCTTCTGCAGAGGAGAGTTATATGCGTTCACAGTGATGACCTAGTAGCACATTTAACTATGGGAGTTCTAAAATTTTTAAGATTTTCCCAGCAGGTTTTGTATTGCTCAACATTTTAATTAACTGTGGAATATAAGTAGAAAAGGAGGGTAAGATTTGTCTGACAAATGATGATAATTTGAGTCATTATTTAGGCGCTGTGCACTTGAATGTTAATTTGGTTCTGGCTTGAAGCATGAGACATGATTAATTTAGGCAGGTTCCTTGTGACTGAAAAGGATCCAGATATCAGCCCACAGCTGTTCCTTCTTTGGAAAGTAGCTCCTTATTTTGCAAGGGGTGATCGAGTATCCATTTGAAAGCCACTTATTCTCCGTTGTGTTGTCCTGGGCTTCTGCAAGCCAAGGTAGATACACAGGGATTGTGTCTTCCAGTAGCGTGTCAAGAGCAGTGCATGTCCCACTCGCAGGTTTGCAGGAACACAGAATGACCCGCTGTGCTGAGCGAGTCTGGCTGCGAGGGGGTGATTGCGATGCTGGCGGCTGTCGCCCCGCGTGGGGGTTCCCAGCACCCCCCGAGGATGTGTGTGCCTGGACAGTGAGCTCTGCTGCCCAACATGCTGTGCCAAAACACGCCTGTCCTCGCTGGGCGCTGCCCTGGGCTGGGAGACGGGAGCTCCAGGGGATGCCCCAGAGAATGGCAGCGTGTTTGGGAGGGGAAAGGGAAGTCCTGCATGAGATTAAAGTGAGAGATGAAGATGTTTTCCCTCCATTCAGTTAGTATCCCATTTTGGAGGTTGTACGTACAGCCCTAAGTAGAGCAAAGCCAGTAAAACCAGTCCGGCTGGAACCTGAAGTGGCCCCATTTATCAGCTGGCCCCAAAAGACATTTCAATGAAAGTAAATTGTGGCTATAGAACAATCTATAATTGGCCAAATGATGTCTGAGTTGGAACTGGAGCTCCTTACATCATTCAGAGCCCTTGGAGATGCCTCAGTTTTGCATTTCCTGAGTTATTTGTGCATGGATAGAGCTCAGCTGTAAAGTGGCTTTACACTGTTGTGTTCCCACTCCTGCATAATATTCTGTAATTTCATAAATGATGTTAACTTTAATGATTTGACAAGAAATATAATTATGGTTTCTACAGGAACCATGACTTTCAATATCCTGGATTGTGTACATGTATAATCTCAAACATAATGAAAGACAAATACAGCTCATCACATACAAATTATATTCAAAGTTAAAGCTTTTAAGAGAAAACTGCTTTTGAATTCTTAGGATGGGGAAAACCACATGAGAAATCCTCCTTAGCATCAGAATTTATGTTGGTTCATGTTCAGAGGGTTAAAAAAAAAAGTAGATTTATTTTGGGCTTTCCAAGCCAATGCCTTTGCTGGCTGAAAATAAGCAGGTGAGTATAGTTTGTCAGCCGTGTTGATTTACATTGGATGGAATTTTACGATCACACCTTCTGATGCAGAATTGTGTTGCTTCTAGGAAATGTTGACACTTTTAATTTGGGAAGGTAATGCTGCCAGCATATTGCTGATGGCTTCTTGTTTTGTTCCTCTGAGATCTTGCTTTATGTTTGAGGTCGTTGTGTTATGATCAGCAAAAAACTGCCCCAGAAACCTTTGCCTTTGAGAACAAATATATTTGTGTCTGGCCAATTTTAGCTCTTATGGAAGTTTACTGCACTGTACCCTAAGAAAGAGAATGAAGGGAGTGTGAAAAAGGGTGCCAGAACTGCTACAGGCAGGGAGGCAGTTCAGAGTGAGAAGGGGCAACACTTGGGCTGAGAAAACAGATGCTCCCAAAGCAGCCAGGAAAGCCACCAAAGGGCTGGGAACATCAAAGTCATGGGGAGCCTGGGGCCTGCCTCCCCACCCAAACCCAAAAGGAGCAATTCCCCCTGCAGACAGCAGGAGCTGTGAGTTTTCATTATTTCTTTTGCTTTAAAAGTCTTCAAATCCATATCATAGAGTGGGCTTGGAAGGAATTTTGGCTCTTTTGCAGTCACAACTCTGACATCTCAGTTACAGAGGGTGAGGCCAAATTCTATTTTTCCTTAAATTTGAAGTGATTTTGTTTTGGTTTTTTTTTTTGGTGGAGATTTGTTCTTCTGGATTTCAATCAGTGTAACTGAGAATAGGATTTTCTTTTTGATGTCTCCAAACAAGTAGTTCTGTGCCTCATATCACAGTAGATCTGTGGAAATAAGAAGGAGGTTCAATTTCAACACCGACACTCAAAGTTAAAGTAAGGATATAAATTATCAAGCCTTATAAATCACGCTGATAATCATTAGTGTATGTTAATAACAAATAGAAAATATGGCTCTTTTATCTAGAGTACCTGTCCTTGTGGTTAAGCCTCAGAAGTTGAGGATGCAATTTGGTTTCTGAGCTTATATTTCTTGTTTCTAGTTTTAGGCAAGCAGTTCAGTAAAAAACATATTGGAGTCAGTGAACTTTCAAATAAAAATAAAGAGAAGCATATCAGGAGTTAGAACAAAAGCCAAGCTAACAAGGTGCAGGCTGAGATAAGGATTTTTGTCTAGCAGGAGGATTTAAAATATTCAGTGTCCAATCTCTTGCCCCTGCCATTCTCTGACTAACCTGTGATATATTTTAATGCTACTGAAAGACATATACATTAATTTACCTTGAAAAATAACTTTTCTTTTTTCTTGTAATGGGAACAAGGCTGCCAAGTTGCCATAAACGGAGCTGGCTCTTGTGGCAAGTTGTGTACCTCAGTGTGCAGAGAAGTGAATAAGCTAATATCTTTTCCTCTTTACAGGATACTTTTGTTCAAAAAGTAGAATTTATGTTAAATACTTTCACTGTTGATTTCTCTCCTTAGGGTTATATAACCACCAGATGTCTCTAAAACTGTATTCTCTCATAAACATTTTATGATCTTTGAAGATGTTTAAAATCTGGGATTTATAGGACTATTACATCCATCTACCCAGGGATCAAAAACTCTATTACAATTACGCCAAGTGCAAAGTCAGTAAATTTATTTAGCTGAGCAGATAAGTTTGAGAATTTTCAAAAGTCCTCATTTAATCTGTATACAGTGAAATCTAATATAATAACCTCCGTTTGAGATATAAAATTAAAATCCCTGTAGGACACAATACTTTTATCAAAAATGTAAGTAAAGGAAGATTTGTTAAGCGGGATAGCAACCCCATGAATCCGAATATGCCATATGGTATTTTATTTCCTTTTCCTTATTTGAAGTTCATTTGCTTTCATACAAATAGACTTTTTTAGATTCATATGAAGAAATCCCCAATGCAACAGAATTTTCGATGAACTGTAGGAAAACATCAACCTCATGTTCTGAAGCATCCCTGTTACCAATATGCTGTCCTTGATCTTCCTCTATTAAATCTTGAGGCTGGTATTTCAGGTAGATGAGATGACTGCCACGATGTGACCTTGTAAGTATTCAGAGCAGGAATGCACCAGCTAAGTGCACTGCTTGGTGCAAACCTCTACCAGCTGGTAGCAGAAAGCACATCTGCTTGGGAAAGGCGAACCTGACCCTTGCAAATCCTGGACTGCCTCAAAAACGGTCTGGCCAGCATGTTGAGGGAGGTGATTGTCCCCCTGGACCCTGCTCTGCTGACAGCCCACCTGGACAACTGCATCCAGGTCTGGGGTCCTCAACACAGGGAGGATGTGTCGTTCTGCTGGAACGAGCTCAGAGGAGGCCACGAAGATGCTCCGAGGGCTGGAGCCCCTCTGCTCTGGAGCCAGGCTGAGAGAGCTGGGCAAGTACAATCTGGAAAAGAGAAGGTCCTGGAGAGACCTTGGAGCCCCTTCAAATGCCTAAAGGGGCTCCAGGAGACCTGGAGAGGGACTTGGGACAAGGGATGGAGGGACAGCAAAAGTGGGAATGACATCCCACTGCCAGAGGTCAGGGTTATATGGGATATATGAAAATCTTCTTCCCTGGGAGGGCGGGCAGGGCCTGGCACAGGTTGCCTAGAGAAGTTGTGGCTGCCCCTGGATCCCTGGAAGTGTCCAAGGCCAGGTTGGACAGAACTTGGAGCAACCTGGAACAGTGGGAGGTGGCAGAGGGGCTGGAACAAGCTGGGCTGTGAGGTCCCTTCCCACCCAAAGCATTCTGTGATTCTATGAAATCAAAAATGTTGAGGAAGAAGGCGAAGCTCAAGGGTCTCCAGCATGGGATATTAACTGTAGCTGGGAAGTGGAGCAGGTCTTTCCCAGAGACAGGGAATGCCTGACCCTGATGCTTCCTACAGAGAAAGATTAGGCACGGTCTTTGCACTTGCACTTTGCTTTCCCCATGCCTGGGAGCATTCAGAGCTATGACCTGAGGTTAATTTCCATGCAGACCTTGAACAGCTGGCATAGCTGTTGCATTGGAAGCTCCGCAAAGCCACTGGTGTAAGCACAGACACTGAGATGGTGTCTTGTCCACAAAGCTGAGGCATCAGGCAAAGGCACCCAGTGCCTCAGATGTGGCAGCGCTGCTGGTATCTCTTGCTGGTGACTGCATTGGTTCAGCTCTAGGTGCCCTCAAAACCAGGCAGTTGAGCTCAACTGGGTTTAACTATCCTCAGAAAAGAAACTTAATTTTTAAAATGAATTTCAAGCACAGCCACACACACAAAAACTCCCTGAACTGGCGCAGCTGCAGTGGTGGTTTGGTGTTTCAAAGCTTTTGGGAGCTATTCCTCCTGTCATCATGGAGCTGGAGCTGCAAGTTCCTGCAATGCAGGCTACTGAACAGCTATTAGCTGATAACAACTCTCATTGCCAGCTTAAAACAAAGTGATTTCTCCTGTTGTATAATATTTTTCCTGCCTTGTACCCATACAAAGGGCAGGTCACATCTCTGTACCTGAAAGGTAATTCCTGAAAGAGAGCTTCAGCAGAGATGCTAGCCCAAGCTCCCTGGAAACAGAGCTTCACCTCTGGCAGCTGCAAGCAAGTGGCATAGTTTTCTTTTTGTTTATTTTGGTTTTCTTTTTCTTGTTGTTTTTTTTCATTTTATTTTATTTTTTATTGAATAGTTTGGTTTTGTTGTGGTGGTTTTGTTTTGTTGTTGTTTGTTCTTGGGTGGTTTTTGTCTTTTTTTAATGATTTCGTCTTGCTAATTATGTTTATCATGTGAATGATACTATCAACATTTACTAGGAGTAACATAAAAATATGCCTATCTTTTGGGGATCCCAGTTTTGTATCAGCATTTTTGCACTCTAAAAAAGAAATAAGCAAGACTTTTATGTTCCTGGTGGAAGGAATGGGACTGTCAATGAATCAGCGTTCGCTGCTCCTGCCTACTGTTGTAGTTCTCTAGTGTTTCCATTGTACCCTGAATTGCCTGGCAATGTTCTGAAAGTTGTAGGAACTTAAAATTAAATTTGTATTGGACCCAAAGCTTTCTGGTGACCATGTTTCCTTGCTCCGCTGACTGCGAAACAGGACCTGATGCAAGAGGCCAACTCAGTAAACTGCATCATAGCCTTGGATTCATCCGTGTGTCAAACATGTATTTGTAGCCCTTCCGTTCCTGCTTTGCAGGCATAGCCAGTGTAAATGGCAACGTTAGGAAATGTTCACCATCCCTATGTGGGCACGGGAGCCTTTTGCCTGATTAGGTTGTTTATTGCCTTGTTCTGTAGGGAACACAACAGATTGATCAGCGCAGTGACCTGTGATTTTTGTGGTACATACCCCTGTAGGGTATCAGCCAGAACAAGGTTAAGAGCTGCACGTGCAAATCGTGCTGTACTTGAAATGATTTATCCATCTTTTGTAGGAATCATTAATGAGTTAATGTAGTGTGCGAATCTTAGGAAAGGGGTTTAAAGAGTGTGTATGCTAATCAATAATTTGTGTGAGCCTGAAAAACATATTATTGAAATCAGTCCTAATTTGCTGTAGATAAAATCCTAATGAATCACTAGTAATGCAGTACTCTTCGAATTGTCAAAAATGGAAAGTGTAGGAGAGGGTCAGAGAAGTGAGCTATGAAATTATTCAGGAAAGAAAATGATGACAAGAAGGACTGAGAGTCATACAAAGAGATCTGTATGGGAACACTTTAGTGAAGAAAATCCCCATTTCCTTGAGGAATGAAGAGAAATTGAGAGAATAAATGATTATATATTCCCAGGAACCACCAGCCTCCCTCAGTAACTGAGTTTGTGTGTTACCACCCTCTGAGGCCACCGAAATGCATGCTGAAATTTCTCCATTCTTCATAATGAATGTTTTTAATTGGAAGAGTTAATTTCAATCGGGAAACTTCATCTTGCAGATAACATGAAATGCCATGATCATGCTGGCCTCAAGATGGATTGCAAAGCAGAGCCCTGGATTATTTTAGAGAAAGTAAATTCCTTTTTTGTCCTCTGAAGAGGACCGCAGAGGAGCTTGCTATTTCATTACTGTGTATTATTTGAGGGAAGGGGGAAAAAGTCTCTAATCATAACTTACTGTGTATGTGGAAAGGAACAGAATGAAAGTTCAGCCCTGGCATTGCAGTTGTTGGTGTGAATAACATAACTAGCATTTTACATGGCAGCCTATATGCTGCAAACAAACAGCAAGGTAAGATATTCACAGCCCTTCACAGAAATCCCCAGCTTTTGAAGGTAATGTTCTGAATTAATATATGTAATATCAGCAGGCGTGGGGATACCTCAAAATTTTAAAAGTCAAATCCTGTCTTTGTCAAGGCAATCAAATAGTTATGCTCAGTCTGCTGCATAAGCAGCAGCAAATGTGTTTAAAGATACTGGTTTGGGTCAAGTAGGGAAAACTCCCATCTCCAAAGAATTGTGTTAATGCTGCATGAAGTGCTTTGTAGATTTGTTTGGAGCATAGGGTCAAGGTTGGGTCATCCCATTTGAAAAAATGAAAAAGAGATGGATTTCTATCCAGAGAAAGGCTGAAAAAATGGATTTTTTTAAAGTGGAATGAAATTAAGTGAGGTTGTTGAAGGACTTAAAGTAGCTAAGGACATTTATAACACTGTCTTAGGGTATACTTGAGGATGCTGGGAGACAATTAGTTAGAGAACACAGGGCAGGAGAAGACAGGGACCATCTGTCTGGCAGGAACAAGGTGTCCTTTATGGCCGTCACAGAGATTTTATGAGAATGGCTTGTCTGTATTCAGCTGGTTGGAATCATTCAACATTGCTTTTGTCCTTATATGTAAGGTTTTTTCTATGCTGGGGAATTTATCTTTCCATGAAGATACATTTTTTCAGGACTGAAGCATTAACAAGGTTACAGCTTAGCAGCAGCTGTGGGTGGTGGGGGACGATTGTGCGCGGGGTCCAGGTGTGCTTCCACGCCCTTCCCGTGGGTTCCAGTTTCTTCCCATCCCACAGTGCCATGCGTGGCACCAGCAAAATATGTGACCTGGCTGATGGGAGCCAGGACCTGGCTGTGCTTGGGAGACTATCTCCTAGAGGAGCAGCGTCTTTGAAATACTTGGAGTTTGGCAGTGGAGCATTTAACTTGTCAGTGTCCAGCCTGAAGCCCAAGCAGGTGAGTTTTACCTACATTTTTAATTTTCTGCTTAAATGAATAGTGTGACAGGCCTGTCTCTGGAGGTGAGACTGCTTTGGCTGCCAGTTTATTTACAGTGTCTTTAATCCATCACCACAAGGGCAAGGATTCCTTCTCCAGATGTGGGATAAAATGTTTGTTGCCAATTCATTTTCAGGTTAACACTAGATGAGGAGCTAATTGCAGACACTTGATCAAGATCAGCTTTGCAGCATCTCACTCTTCAGTGAATGCTGCACGCCTCACAGGAGGGTAGAAGTTAGGCCTGGGCTTAGTGACTGCATGGGTGTGAAAATTCTGGAGCCACAGATGGAGACTTTGCTGAACTAGTTTTCCAATGTGAGTATCTTTCAATAAGAATCTCTACACAAATAACATTCAAATTGTTGTCCCATCAGCACTCAAAAGGCACTAAATGACAGTGCCATGGCATTTTTGTGCACTTCCCAAACAATTTCTTATTATATTCTTGCAGTACTATTCCTTATTATGTCCTTGCAGACACTGTGGACTCTCTGCAGGTTGGCAGTGAACTCACATTGCTATTGTGCTCACTCCCATGGACAAGGTAGTGGTGCTCTAATGTTTTATTTCTACATATAGTAAAACTGCAAGAAGGAAGTCATTTTCTTCTCTGTGAAATAGAGGCTCGTCACAAGACTTTAACCTTTCATGGCTGAAAAGCCTTGATTTCTCAAAATGGCTGATGCCCTTTGTTTCCATGGAAAGGGCTTGACAATTAAAACATGCCTCTTTTTAATAGACTGTATTTAAGATGTCTGTAGAGCTGTTCCACTCAGGCCTCTTGAGCTGGAGACAGGTGATGAGAAAATACTTCTTTACTGTTTCAGGGGCTCCTACTTGCCTAGACCTAACATGAAGCATTAGAAAAAGCATCTTTCTCTTTTGGTTTGGTTTTACAAAATGAAATTTTCCATCAAAGGTACTTTTTGTTTGTATAGTGATGATCAAGGCTAAATATTATACTTCTGCTCACACAAGGTGCAGCTCTTTGGTGAAACTTGCTTTAAAATCATTCTTGGGAGAGATGTTTTTCAAGGTTTGTAGCAGACAGAGCTGTTGTGGGTGAATGCATTGTGGAGTTCTTCCTTTCTCTTCATCAGGCTTTGGATAACAATGTCCTCCATTGCTAAACGGCTTTTGCCTTATCCGACACTGCCTTGAAACCAGTTTTAGTAGTGCATAATTGAAATATATCAGGCTAACGTAAGAGATTAGAAGTCCAAATAGAGTAACCTGTCAACTGTTTCCTTAGAAGAAAGAAGGTGAAGCACAAGCCTTGTCAGCCAGATTATTTGCATAGTAGAAAGGAGTATAATTCCAAAAATCTTTGTTTTGTTATTCTGAAATGAAGCAATTTCAAATTTGCTGCCCTGGACATCCAGATTTTCCTTGTCATAATGTTTCCTTTCTCTTCTTTGTCATGACTCCTGTTCACTGAAGCAAATCTCTATGGCTTTTCAAAGCTAAACTTTTACAGCATCAGTAATAATCTTGTTGCCATAATATTATCCTTTTACATAGAGTTAAAGGCCAGTTTATGACTGAAAGGGAATATCTGAAACCAGTAGGTTCCTGAATCTAATTTGCATGTAAATTAAACTTTTCAGAACATGGCTGTGATTTCTGAATACACACAAAGTATGCCATTTTGATTCCTGGAAAATAAAAATGCATAGCATTAATAAGAATTTGATTTATCTAGTGGCTTTTTTATCTTACAAATTTCTGTTCATTTGTGGGCTTGGGATTTTTTTTTGAAAGCTTCTCTGACCATGGCTGTTAATTTCTGCTGTAATGTGGATCAGGATGCGACAGAATCTTACTTATTTCCATTCACATTGATAGAGAACTCTCAGGTTAAATGCTGGCCAAAGCCCAACACTGTAGGCTGTTAGTATCTAAGGTTATGTTATTATAGCTGGGGATGAGGGTATGAGAGCAAATGGAAGGGAGGAAATTTTGATATATAGATTTTTTTTAATATACTTTCTGCTGTATCAAATTGTATTTAACACTATCCCCTTATTCTTTACTTGAGATAGGCAATACAGAAGACAAAGTAAGGATAGCTGAGAGAAGCTAAAAAAACCCCATCAAACAACTAAAAAAAGATAAGGGGGAACAGGGGGGAAAAAGAACAAGATGTATTCTTGCTTCTAGCTTGTATTTAGAAAGTGCTTATAGATCCTGTGAGGTTCACTAAACACGCTGAAATTTGTGCTCGTTCTTTGAAACAAAGTTGGTTAGTTTACTACTGAATTATTGAGCTTGTTAGTTACTCAAATTTCTCGGTGATTGGAAACACTCCAGCTCACCAGGACAGTAAAAAGGGAATAAAATAGCAGAAAAACTTGGGAATATGGATTGGTTTTATTTTTTAATGAGAATGTTTTCTTTCATGATAACAGACATTCCTGCTGCTGGAGCTGCTCTTCTCATTGTACAAACGGAGATGCGACGCAGCGAGTGAACCACAGGACACTCGTGTCTGGAAGGCAAACATCAGCCTGGGTGATATTCAAGCTAGCAAATCCCTGAAAGAATTTGGAGAAAAGAGGTTTTGGGGGGTGTGTGTGCATGGGAAGAACTTTCCAAACAGCACGTTGCAGCAGCAAGGGCTCAAACCATGCTTTGCTTATGGGCTGAGCACTCATTGATCTAGTTGGTTGCCCTGGGAATTGTAGCTGCTCAGGATAGAGGCTGGTTTGGTTTTCCTGATTGATCAGTGAACCCTGAGCTGCCTGTGTGGGAAAGAAAAGCCCCACATTCCTCTAAGCTATCCTATGCCTGTATTAATTGGCCCCACGGTAGGGAGGCACACTGCCAGACACATCCTGTGGCAGCCAGGGACACGAACTGCTTGGAGCTTATGGAGCTCTGTGTATGCAATTAATATGTGGTAAAAATGACATTTGCCTGGCTTTGACTCATGATGGTTTTACCTGGCCACAGAAGCACGTTGGCTGTTTAGGAGCCAAGTTGCTGTGCGTGTGTTGAGTGGCCAATTTGTGTAACAAAGGAAAATAACCAAGTGCCTTTGGTGGAGAGCATGATGAAAAAATCCAAATGTCAATCACTGTCATTTATTTTAAGGCCATTCTGAGCACTATGTCTAGGAGAAGAGGGACATCCAACTGGATTTGTCTAGATGCGTGAATAAAGAAGGATTTTACAGAAAAGAACAGAGAAGCAGCAGAGATGTTGTATATGCTTTCAGCCCATATGATTTCCCACTGCCCTCCCCCCAATTCTCTCTGTCTCCCAGGTCTACCAGCTAATTTCCCACTTGCCTTCAAGGTGGTTGTGCAGACTGTCTGTGTGGGATGATCCAGCTGTGCTGTACAACCAACTGGCCAGCATAGTGGGCTGCTGATTTGCAGACGTGGTTTTGGCTTAGTGGTGAGTATTGAGGAGAACACGATTTCACTGCCAAACAGGATGCACTTGGGCAATAGGCTGTTGGTAATGCAATGCTGGGATCCCATGGGGATCATCAAGCAGTTGCCTATATTGTCTTCAGGTGCAGGTGCCAGATGTAAGTCCCAGCCGTGCTGTTTCTCTGGGGAGGGGTGGGACTGTTCTCACTCCAGGTGAAACTCACCAGCTGCTGTTGGATTTGTGTTTAGGCTTTGAATGCCAGACAATACACCATATACTGTGAGTAATGAGTCCTGTGGGTATGGAAACAGTAACACTGATTTTCTGGATGTGTTATTTTGTCTTTCATCCTTGTTTAAATTGACTCTGCAGACCAGGTTTGCTGTTCCTCAGCCTGAGTACATACCTGTTGCTGGGTTTTGTGGTCAGGAGGTGATATGTACCAAGTCTGTGAAGTGTTGGCCACTTCACCTGTTATTATCACAGTTAGTTAAACCAGCTCCAAGGCCAGTGCTCCTGGTACCACACTGATCTCTACCAGCCTGGCACAGTTTGGGGACACTGGCTTTTAGGTGGTCATTGTGACTTCATCTTCTTTGGTATGGTGACCACTGAATGGCTGCCCTGGCCTAATTGTTCGGCCTCCTCTGATAGGTGTTTGCTCTCCTACTTCATGCAGATAGAAGTTCAAATTCCTGCATGGTGCTGCAGCAGGGAAGATCAAAAACCAGAGGCACTTCTGCTCAGCTGGGCTGGAAGGTAAAAAAGTCCATTGTACAGGAAGCAGTGGGGAAGCACCGTGGGATTTTTTTTATGCTTCTGGTTTACTCCACCTCCTATGGGAACTCCTGGTTCCAAAATTTAGTTGTTGTATGGAAAAGTGCTTGTTAATGCCCTCAGTGGCAATTGCAGGGATGTTTTCTGCAGCAGTGCCAGCAGTACCTGAAAAATCCAGCATCATAGTTAGCAGGCAACCAAGGTTATGGGCACTCAAATGAGTGGCTGGGATGGAGCAGAGGGGTCACAATCTGTCTGAGGGCGAGGGACAGTCTGAGTGGGATGAGGGGAGCTGGACAAGATGTAAAGCCTAGTTATGGTCTGGAACATCAACTGTGGCGGCAGTGCTAGTCTGGCTGATACTTTTACAAGTGTTCAGCTAATTAGTAGCTAATGGTGAAAGCAGAGTAATATGACATAGAATATAACATGGTAACTCATAGGAGAAAGCATGACATGGTCTATTAGGAGCTCGTTAAGTATGTGCAAAGTGGCATCAGAGCTGTGGTTCAGGCTGGTACAGTTGCTGACCAGCAGTACTACCTCTTGCAATACACTGCGTGGTTGGGCAAAGCAGTTCTCTGCTCTCTTTGAGAACCCTCATGCCCTTTAAGCCACTGGCATGCAGTCGCAAGTTATCTAAAATTAATGGACTACATGTCAGTGTTCTGTTGTTCTTTTTTCTTCGTAGAAAAAATGCCAGCTGCCGGGCACATGTGTTAGGGTTGGGTCCATTTTAATCAGCATATGAAGACTCATAAAGTTAATGAGCTCCTGTTCACTTTGGTTTAAAAAAATCAAGACCAAAAAACATCTCGCCCCCTCTCACCTCTCAACAGTTATTTACACTGTTAATTTGATAAAGGCAAAAAAATCCCCTCTCTGCTGGCAATTGGTTTAATAGCTTCTAGACCAAAAGAAATTTCTATTTCAAAGGTGTGTATATATATATATACTTCAGAGTTCTCTGAAGGAATTTCTGACAACTCCTAATTTTTGTTTCTCCTACCAGCTGCATGGGTGTTTTTAGGCCCTGCCAAAGCATAGGGGATATTACAATGCAAAGACTTGCTATCAAAGGCAGGTGATATTGAAGTTAGGAGTGCAATGAAATATCTGGAGAATTGGAAAGCTCTAGTTGAAAGGATGCAATTATTGTCCTTTTTGAAAGTTACCAGTACAGAAGCACTGGTTTTATTGTACAGCACTAGTTTTTAAGAGCATCAGGTTGCTGACACTCTCATTAGTCACACTTCACTCATTCAGAGTGGCAATACTTCATTTTCCTACCACATGCTCAGAGTTTTTTGTATTTCCAAGAATTTCATTGCTCAATATGAGGACTCAAAATAGAGCTGATCAAACACCAGGATCTCAAGGGACTTCCGAAAATTAATGAATAAAACCACACAAATGGCAGGTACTGTGTGTGCTTTTGTGATAGGAAGCAAAACAAACATTACAGAGAGCTGTCTCTGCAGACATCATGGGCATGTCTCCACCACAGTCCAGATTTTTTCCAAGGCTCCTTTCACTGAGCTCTGCAGTGTCTCTGCTGTTGTGTGTGGTAATGGCTACAGCAGCTACACAAACCAGTTGTGAATGTGACCCCAATGGAAGACGAGTCCTTTACAGTCCTCCTGGGTGGTTAACACTCACATCTCCAGAATTTTTTATTCTCGCTTATAGAAGGTCTTGTCAACACCTGGGAGAAGGGACAGTAAATCACTGCCAGCCCAGCTCCCTGGAGATAACACCCTATTTCCAAGTGAGGACAAATACACGGTAGAAAAACTGCCTTTAGCCCCGTCTGTGTGGAGCTTTCACTCTTACTAAAATCAAATATGTGCTGGTAGAAAATTGTTCCCATTAGCAATGTACAATGACTCAGGAACGAACCATGGCCCGATTTTCAGCAGACATGTACAAGTCTGGAGAATACTGTCACCTTTTGGCCAACAAAAAGGGATGTCACTTTTTAAAATGTGTATTTGACAACACCAAACTGAAAGAATAAAATAAAATGTGGGTACCTGTCACCACTAGAGTGTTTTTGGTTCACTGATCTGACACAGAGTTTTTTTCCACGGTGATTGCATAGTATGTCAGGTCAGAGAATTAATCTGGTTGTAAAAGCTTGTTCTTTCAGTGATGAAAGACTTTATTGTCTTCTTAACTCCAGTGGGTCCCTCCTTCAGGGATATCTGGTGTGGATATCAAAGAATATCCATGACCCGAGCTCTGGCAAGGTGGAAGCTGTGATGGGGTTGTGGGACCAAGCTCTGGAGATATGAAACCTTGTTGTGGTGCAGAATTGTAGAGATGTGAGAGTTTGTTAAGCAGAAAAAAATACATCAGTGACATAAGAAAGAGCTTTGGTCTTTGCATCAGTGCTTCGGAGATGGAGGGTAGGCAGGGGACAGGGATACCCACTGGAAGGAGTTTTGTCAGAGTGAGGAACCCCCAGGCTGCATTTTGACAATGCTGATGGACATTTGGGCATGGAACAGGCTGGACTGACAGCAGTGATCCTGTTCAGCACAGCTGGGGCATCATGCTGTGTGTCAGCCACCGCTTGGTGTATTGCAAGCTGTTTCTCCATCATTGTCTTTGACTTTCCTGGAAGTAAAATTTTTGTCATACTAGAAATAAGTGAGGGGAGCCTGATACCAGCAATTTGCATGCCAGTTTGTATCTAGTTACTGGAATATCAGTACTGAGGTGAAAAACATGAGATGATAATATGAAAATTATACAATTAAAACCTGGGCTAAAGGGCAGGAGCTATCTTCAGATGAGCAGCTTTTGCTTTTAACAGGGAAGCAAAAAAATGCCAGATTTAATGTCAGTGATAGCATTAATACAGAGTAATGCAATTTTTGATTTCAATTAAAAAGGAAAATCTTGAATTTGTACGTGACACATCAGACAGAAGAATGAACAGACAGAGCAAACAGATTAGACCTGTGCCTTCCCGCAATCCAGTCATCATGGTGGCAGCAAGACAGAGCTGGTGAACCACCACAGGTGCCAGGGCTGTGCCAGGGCAGGGGAACGTGTGGGAGGGAAGAAAGGAAAGTCAGAGCGGGGTTGTTATGGACTGTCACCCTCATTCCTCCCCCCACCATGCTACTCAGTGGGGGGAGGAGTCAGGAACTAAAGAGTGAAGCTGAGTCAGGGAAGATGCAGGGGATGGGTGTTATTTTTGTCTGTGTTTCTCACCATCTAACTCTATTCTAATTGGCACTAAATTGGATTAATTTTCTGCAAATTGAGTCAGTTTTGCCCATGGCAAGGACTGTTAAGTGATCTTCCTGTCTCTATCTCCACCGTCAAACTTTTCCTCGTTATTTTCTCTCCTGCCTGTTGAGGAGGAGGAGGGAGAGGGTGGCTAGGTGGGTGCCTGGCAGCTAGCCATGGTTAATCCACTATATAGGCAATCTTAGAAGAAGATGTGGTTCATCCTGGTTGTTTTGTTTTCAAAGGATGTTTGAGGCTGTTTGAAGGGAGAAGAAGTGTCTTTGAAGGCTTTGGTCCTTGAGGTCTGTAGCTAGAGGAACAAGTAAATCCTGACTGATGGAATGTGAAATGCCCCCTGGTATGTTCCCGCTCATGCTGCTGCTGCTCATTATTTATCCCTGTATGAGCCATGGCACCCCAGCTCCTGGTGTCCCCCGTGCCAATGCGGGAGCAGACTGCCCCTGATGCACAAATGAAAGCTGCATCCTGGTCCTAGCTGCAGGGACTGCAGGTGGGCTGGAACCTCCCAGTCCACTATCCCAGTCTGCTTTCTCCTTTCTCTGCCACCCCAGGCCACCTGGCAGGGCTGGCAGCTCACCCCTAGGCATGGTCAGAGGTGCTCTGCCTCATCCTGAAGCCCTTAAAACCTTCCCACTCTTCCCACCACCGTACCCTCCCTCCTCAAACCCCCAAAGCCATTGCCACCCTGTCCCCACAGAAAGCTCACTGAGAGCTGAGGACAAAATGCCATTCCCATAAATCTCTGGAAGGTTTTTCCATACCTCTACGTGTGTCTGTGCTGCTCATGAAAAGGTGCACCCAGGGGTGCCTGTGTCTCTGACCATCTGGTATCATTTTGGCTGATGGTGTTTTGAACCCATGAGCTCTTCAGTGTATCTCTGAGAAGGTGCTTGCACACATACACATTTGGAGACTTTTTTCAAAGTTTTCAAAAGAAGAAAAAAGTACTTTAATGGGTAAATGAGTTAAAGTTCTCAGAAAAATCTGTTTCTTGAGCTAATAATCTGAAGCCTACTTAGAAAAGAGACATAAAATTCAGCTGGCATTTAGCAGCGAAACAAGTGAAAATGTCTTCAGTATAAAATTGCTGAATCTCAGTCCTATACAACACAGACACAGGGCTCTGTATCAGCAAACTTAATGCTATTGTCACGGACAGGGAAATATGATATCTGTGGCATACAAGTAATAAGTTAAAGTAACACAATCAGAAGGGAAATCACACTGTATAAGGAGTTCTACTTTTAGACGTGTGTAGTCAGATCAATACACATCTGTTTTGCTTTGTTGCATTGTAAAAGTGAACAGTCGTCTGTTGCATATGATTGCAATAACATCATTTTGGAAGAATGAAAAATAGAGGGCTTTAGACAGCAGTCATTTTGGGAAAAATAGAAGTACAGGGCTTTGGACAGCAATCAGATATCTTCCCTTAGAATCCAGAAAATAACAGGCTAGTGTTACAGAACTGCTTGTGCTAATATCTGAATTCTTTGTTAATTGTCATCTGCCTTTCCTTCTGGACTGACGTAAGCTGTAACACTCAGCCTTAAATGTTATTAAGGGCTGCACTCACAGCCTTAGCTTGTTTTGGTTGATTGATCCAGTAACCTACCACAAGTTATTTAAAGCTGTCTGTGGGCAGCATCTAGGGAGTGAAGTGCAGCAAAGTAACTGCTCTGCTTTGGTTTTATCAGGAGGTTAGTATTTTTCAGGGAAACTTGAAAAAGGCAAAGGTAAGCCATGCACTGAAAAATCTTGTGTCCTTAGTGTTGTCAATAGGGAATGCAGGCACTAACGAAATAGGTACATTTTTTGATCATTATTTCTAAATTATTCTTCATGTTCCAAGTGTCCAACAGCATTGTGTCCATGACAGTTTCTGGGACAAGAGGTACTGGGATAAGGTTTCATAGAATCAGCTGGGTTGGAAGAGACATCTGAGATCAAGTCCAACACTCAGTCCAACACCACTGTGGTTCCCAGATCATGGCACTCAGTGCCACGTCCAATCTCAGTTTAAAAACCTCCAGGGACGGTGAATCCCCCCCCTCTCTGGGCAGGCCATTCCAATGCCTGACCACTCTCTCTGCAAAGAATTTCTTTCTAATATCCAACTTAAATTTCCCCTGGCAGAGCTGAAGCCCCCTTGTCCTATTGCTGAGTGCCTGGGAGAAGAGACCGACCCCCACCTGGCTATAACCTCCCTCCAGGGAGTTCTAGAGAGTGAGGAGGTCACCTCTGAGCCNGTCCCTTTGTGCCTGGCTGCTCTCCAGCCACTCTGCCTGTAGCGCTCCATGGGGTTGTTGTGGCCAAAGGGCAGGACCCGGCACTTGGCCTTATTGAACTTCATCCCATTGGAATCAGCCCATCTCTCCAGCCTGTCCAGGTCCTTCTGCCTGGGTTGAGAGCAGGTTGACACTCCCTCCCAACTTGGTGTCCTTCCCCCCTTGATTTTTGTCATGATAATTATCCCTTTTTTTCTTTTTTTTAATGCCTAATCAACATTTTTAGTGCTGTCCAAAATTATGTAGAGACCAAATGGATCATTCTGTGCACAGATAAGTTTATAACCTCTATGTAGAGTTCGTAGAGGTTTTTTTAAGCCCAACTGATTTTTTTTTTCAGTAGGTCCCTAAGAAATAAGGAACTGAAAGTATTTTATGCTAGATGTGGGAATGTATTATTAATTTTCGTTGTTAATACGCCTGAATGGCAAATTAGGTTGTTTGACTAGTCTTTTTCAGAGGCAACTGTATTGATTGGTCTTTATCTTTCTTTTCTCTAGTAAAAATGATATCTTTTGCTATAATGAAGGTGACCTTCTAAGAAATTAACCCGAGTTTTAGTATGATATCCTTTACAGAGTCTCTACTAATCTTTGAAATTAAGACATCCCTGATGTGGGTAGAGGGGACGAATGCACAGACACCTTTTTTTTTTTAATGTTTTACTGCAGGCAGGTATGTGTATCTAAGTTGAAGAAAGGGCAACCCTTTTTACCGTGAAGAGTCTTTGTAATGTAAATACATACAAACACAAGGAATTTTCACTTTAACATCAAAGCTTGATCTTGAGGGAAATAGCAAAAAATGTAGAAAAATGCAAAATTTGCCGAATCCACACATTTTTATGTCTGTTAGTTTCTGATGGCATTGAAACAATGAAATATGAAGAATACTTGATGTAAAGCTAGGAAGATCACTAATCTGTTCATAAAAGCCTGTGCACTGTTTCCTTGCTTTGAAGAAAGCAGATTTCTAACAGTCAACTGAGTTTTCAAGACATCACCTGTTTTCGATGCCATCAGACCAGATGACCTCAGTTAACCCTTTGCCCCTGATGTTTAAAGTTTTGTAAAGTATGGAGGCTGAAGGACTATCAAAGAAGCCTTTACTCTGGGCTGTTTTTGTTGTATTTACTATTTTTTTCAAGTCTGCCATTTCCAGGTCAGAGTCCATGATCTCTCTGCCCAAGCACTTTCTACTATACCCTTATCTGTGCTGATTTATGGTGCTACCACTGTCTTCGTGGTCAGGGCGTATGATCAAATCATCTTCATCTCCAGTGGTTTTCTTTCCTCACAGCTGTGTCCTGCAGGAAATTAAACGGTGCCAGACCTCGCAGTTGTCTGTGCTATTAAAAAGTTGGCAGGGCCTCTCCCTTAGTTTTTGCCTCTACAGTTACTCTGGCTCAGGGAGTGGTCCCTGCCAGTGGAGTGATGTGACCTTGCTGCTTGGGATAGATAAAGTTCAGCTCTTTGGACACAAGCCATACAGTGGCAGGTGGCAAAAGTTGGCCTTTTTATTTATCAGTCCGGGATGTAATGGGCACCCCAGATTGTCACAATAAGTAAAATAAATTTACATTCTTCAGTCAAATTTCTTAACTGGGATCCAAACATTTCCGGTCCCAGTTATTCTATATATACTTTTCCATGTTATCAACCCAGTTAAGCCATGCTTTAGCTAAAACACTGGCACCAAAATATTTGTCCTTGTCCTTATTTTGATCACAGCTCTTTCCATTTGTCCATGTCCTTTCCCATGCCTTGTGCCACTGGTGTTCTTCACTCCTTCCTTGATTTTTTCCTCATATCCCTCTTTTCTATCAGGAACTACCTTCACATGGACACCTTTCTGCAAGCTACCCTGCATGAGTCAAATCCCTCCTGGAAACGTCTCCCTGCTCACAAAAGCAGTAAATGGGAGGGAAGAGAGTGCAAAATGAAATTGGCCAGAACCAGGCGATGCGCCACAAAGTCTTTCCTGAAGAGCACCTACGTTCATCCTTCCTTTCTTTCCTTGATACCTTATTTCTTTATGAATGTCTTTGCCATCAAATCACAGAATCACAGAAAGGTTTGTATTAGAAGGGACCTTAAAGACCATTTAGTTCCACCCCGTGCCATGGGCAGGGACACCTTCCACTAGACCAGGTTTCTCAGAGCCCCACTCAACTTGGCCAACCCTGTCCAAACCACACCAAGGGTAATTTTGGAAAAGACAACTGCATGCATGTCATGTTGTGTCAGTCATCTGTCAGCTGTGGTCCCCTCAGTAACGCCTTAATGGGCTGTTCCAGGAGGCATCTGGAAATTAAACAGGCCCCCCTTAGCCCCATGATAGGAAAGCAAAGGTTACTTTTTTCCCTGTAATTGCAATTCCCTCTCAAATGACCACGTAACAGGATTGTCTGGAGATCAGAACACTAGGAAAAAGCAGCGAAGACCCTTTACATTGCACATAGTGATAATAATTGGCTGCTGGAGAACCTCCTGTCCACAAAAGATGGGTTTCTTCTCTTATTCACACTTGTTATGCCTCGTCATTAATTGCCAAATTACTTTTTTATACACCATCTGTGAAAAACTCTGCTCTCCAGGTGGTTCTTTGTAGTCCCCTAGGGGGTGGAATGGCACTGCAGAGGGGACTGACTTGCCTGACAGTGCCCCACTGCACTGCTTTCATCCTCCAAAACCCCTTTGCCCTGCACCAGTTACGCAGTTACTGCTGGTTAAAAACCTTTCTATGATTTAGCCTTCAGTTTTTCTGCCTAGAATCTGTCTGAAAGCTCATGTAGAAGAAAGACACATCTGAGAGGACCATAATTAAGGCTGAGATGTGAGAAGCTGTGGTTCAGGCACTGCTGAAGGGCCATGACATGCTGTGAAGCTGCAAGGGAAGAACGTAACAAACTCTTTGGAATCCCGTGTCCATCGGAGACTGGTATGCCCAGCACTTGTCCCAGTGGCCAGGCTGTTTTTATGAGTCCAATGGGATATATTTGTGCTCCAAGCTTTTTTTTTCATTAAATAGTTGACTGGGCAGCATTTTTGATGTTTTCAGATGTTAGACAGGACTCTGCACTTGCAAAGGCCAAGTTAAGCTGAGCTGTCTGTGATCCATATCTGAAAGGAGTTTTTGGGGGGATTTCTTCTACTGAATTACTTTGACTTTTCCCCACTGCCACCCAAACCACGGATTTAATTTGCGCTAGAGCTCTACTCGAAAAAGTGTGGCATGGAAAGAGAGAATCCATAACTTTTCCAACTTGCTGAGGCCGGACCCTTCCTGCAGGGCTGCTCTGCCACCGCTGCAGGCCCAGCTGCCCCTCTCTTGCGGCTCTCCTGGCACAGGTTGTGCCGCCTCTCAGAGGAGTTGTCTGAGCTCTGGTGGCTCCGTATAAATTTGTCTCGGTGTATTTTGAGCTCACTTCGTATTTGAGACTTGTAATTGTAGCTAGGAAGGAGTGAGGAGATGTCCTAGAAGCCAGCCTTATTGATTTTACGCTTAAAAAAATATGTAGGTGTTATCTGAAAAAAGACACAGAAGGTCATAGCTATTTAAAACAATGTATTTTGATTTCCCTGTTTTAGTGGCCATACCAAAGGTTGAATGTTAATATTTTTGCAGCAATACATAGCAGCTGTTGAAAGAAGCTTATTGTTCAGCTGGTTTTGGTGAATATAGCTCCTGATTAATTTCAAATTTACAATTTTATGAAGAATTGAAATAAATGATTCTGTTTTTTGAGCTCTAAATGCAAACTAATTTTTAGAATGAGATTCAAATATGTTATAGCTATTAGAGTTATACATTCTGGTATATTTATGGTGGTATTTGTGTTAAGGCAAATCTCTTCCATATTAAAAAAAAATCTTAATTTGCATGAGTAATTGAGGTGAATTATTCTTAAGCAAAGATACACCCTGATGAAATTCCATGTTTGTTCAATCTATTATGAACTAAAAATAAAAAAAAAAATTTGAACAATATTTTAAGGTTCCTGAATTTCTGAGTAACAGTTTATAAATGAATCTAGCTTTGACTGTTTCTATTAAAAGAAATTATTTCATCATCATGGCTTGGCTTCATGAATGAAGATTTGGGAAGGGCTCCACCCACTCTGGCTGCAAGCATTGATGGCTGAAAAGGCCGATGCGAGACAGGCAAGTCCGGCTGCAAAAGAAATTATCTAGTTAATTAATAAACTAACAATGTAGCTAGTTTTTATTTTTAACCATCTTTGTTAGATTCCACAAACTCTTTCCAACGCAACATTTTAAAGTGGGGTGTAAATAATTTCATTCCTCCTCTCTCTCCAATTAGAAATTTTCCACAATGGTTTTTCTGGAAAATAGCAAAAGAGGTGACAGCAGTGCCTCATTTTTCATCAATGTATAGGTGTCTTCTATTGCAGCAAGGCTTGAGCCTCTTGCTGGAGGGGTTGTCTGTTCCAGCGTGTTTGAATTTGAGCCTGTGTATTTTAGAGTCCTTTTGGAGTAATAACTGATGGATCAACTTTCCCATTTTCAAGGTAAGGTCACAACCTGGCAGTCTTATTTCACTGCAGTGACTACAGCATAAACCAAAGGTCATGTTCAAAGTTAATACAGGGTAAAAATCTTTGCACAATAAAAGATAATGCTCCCTTTGAACCAATATATCCAGTTTACTGCAGTTTCCCCACAAGGGTTTCTCAAAGTTTCTCAGGCAGATATAAAATGATAAATAAACTTTGTAATGACGTGCAAATAAAATCATTACAAATGGGGAAACTGATATGCAGGAGGAAACAAGCTAAAGATTTCTGATTTCCAGTCGCTTATGTACAACTTGAATAAACTACCCTCTGATAAATGGACGTGCGTGTTGACTGATAAGCTCCAAGTGTTTTTTATCACTTGGGCAGCATAAAGCAGCCATTGATGCTTAAGCTGGTTTTACCACTGTACTGCTTTGCCAGCACAGAACAAAGAATCCCAAATAAAGGGCTTGCTGGCCTCATTTGTTCGTGCAGTTGATTGCTCAAGATAAAGTGCAGCAAATTAGGTATAACTAATTTAATCTGCTTAATGTGGGAAAAAAAGGATAAGATTATGGCAGCTCGGTCTGGCTCGTTTTCCTTGCAATGGTGTTTCATATCAGGTGTGTCTTGGTTAACAAATACAAAATGCTCCTTGGAGAAACCAACTCATGTAATTCTTTTTATAATGAATTGCTGCAGCTCTAAACAAATGTGAGATCCTCCATCAGCTTTACAGTAAGATCTGAGTCACGCTCAAATTATCTTTCTTCCAGCAGCTTATACCCAAAGGCCACCTAAAAAACCCACCAATATTTTGCTGCCCAGCGTTACAAAATCATGGGTAGTGCTGAAGTGGTTGAGAAAAAAACACAAATGGTGAGAAAAATCTGTTGTCTTTAGGCAGGAAATAAATTTAACTCTAGCATGTGTTCATATTTCTCTTCCAGCACGTGCTAGAGATGTGATTAAGAAGTCAACTCTGTGCCCATTAGCCAGGAAGACAAGAAATAGTCCTCCAGTGTATGCTCTGGGTTTGCAGGAGGCTGTCCTGAAGGAATTTCAACCAGAGGCTCCTCTAACTGTCTTGAAACATGAACCCATTTGAAAGCAATTATCTTGTATAGTCCAAGGCTGAATTCTGCCCTGCAGGAATGTTTTGATGCTTGCAAAGTGATAACAGCCTTTTTCTTTATGATACACTGGTTAATTAAAAGATATATGTTGTTAATTTGACTGATGCTTTTATGGAGACTTTCTGCCGTTATAATAAATGAGCTGAGAAGTAAGTTGGACAGTGTGTTGCAATTTGATTTTCACTGAAGGGGAGTATATGGAAAACTGCTGAAGGTGGTAAATTTGCTCACAGTTTATCCTGGTTTTTTTTAAAAGGCTGAAAACGTGCTTTTATTATAATTTTTGAGTAATTTTTATTGTTAAACATTCTTGTGTCTATGAGGGAGAACATACTTGGAGGCACTGAAGAATTCATGAGATATAATTCTTTTCTTGCATTGTTTTGAATTAAGACCTTTCTCCTTTGCAGAGTTTACAGGGTTGTGATACTTTTGTTAGAGTGGTGCTGCCTTCAGATGCACATAGGATGTGGAGCCTGATTCTGAAATGTCCATTACAGAGGACAATGAGATCATGGTTTGCACCCAGCTGTTGGCTTCATTTGGGGGAAGCAGGACTTGCTACCAGGCATTTGTGGACATTGAGTTTACTGGCACATAACGAATGCACTCTGGTTAGCTCTGTGTATTTCTTTTACAGTTTACACAGTCAGAAACATCCTTCACAGACTTTAAAAATTGGAATCATTGCATATTGCATGGCCTTGCACCCCCTAATACGTAGTTTGGGGTAGGGTTTTTTTTGGAGCAGGGTGGCCTCTGTGATGCTTATGAAAGAAGTCAAACTGTTATGCATGTGAAAGCTAAGTGTACTCAAAAAGAGTTTCAGGAAAATGTTCAAAAAAGACTATTTTATGAAATACATCATAAATCTCATTTGATACCATCTTTATAACATTTTTACATTCAAAACATTATAAACAATCATCCATTCTTTTTAACCAACCACTGTGATTTTGTCAGAGGCACAATATCTTTACATTGCTTTATCTAGTTCTGTTAAAGGCATAGCTGTAACAAAACTAATAAAATGTGGTTTTTCTGGTTTTTTTTTGTTTTATAAATGAATCAGTAACTTCCCAGAACTTATTTAGGATGTCATTCAATTAAAATCTTGTATGGGATATACTGGGTGAGGATGCTTATGTACCTTGGGATATTATTCCTCTAGAAGGAACCAGGCAGCGAATTTACCAGCTTTGGTTAACTGAGATGTAACTCTGACTATCTCAGAACAGTATTTGAGTATTTGAGACTCTAGTAGCATGTTTCTAGTTTGTCACACTGAAATATACAGGTGTCTGCTTTTTCTCAAGAAAAAAAGAGTTACTGTTTCCCTGGAGGAGTGATAAGTGCTTACAGAGGATCAAATTCATCATGAAATGATTTCATTGACTTCAACTAAATGGTACAAGGGTGAATTTCAGGGTCCTGTGCTTACTCCTCTCTGTCCTTTACCCCATCCCATCTTTTCTCATCCCTCATGTACTGCAGTGTACAACACTGCTCAGTGTGGTTGTGGTGCAAGTGGGCGCTGTTGACTTTAGAACACTTGTCAGTGGATGCAAAACTTCCCCACCCACACCTTTTGTGGCAAGCAGCTATGCGTAAATATGCATATAATTCCCTGGTTTAGCATTAAATTACATTGTGAGAATGTCTGCAGAATCAGGAGAAAAAGACTTCTCAGTCTTTTCGGTCCACTGCCCATTGAAGCAGTGAGTAGAACACAAAGAACTAGATTACTTGGAGAGATCAGAATAGCATTTTTTGCTGTAATGTCCATTGACTCACAGAAAACTTCAGAAAACTGAAAATCACGTGATGGGAGAGGGAGGGTAGGAGGAGTGGATGCTTAGGAGAAGGCCAGATTTTGGAGCTTCAGTCATACGGAGGATCTTCATGGGAGTTCTAGGTTTCTTCTTCATCTACTCCTGAAATTCTGTTTTTTTCCTACCTTGGAAGTGCTGTCAAGAAGAGTAACTGTGCTTAACAGATTTGAAGAATAATACCCAGTTCACAAAATGGGCAGTTAGTTGTCCAAGCTGTGGAGACAGTAAGCAATTATCTGTAAGAAAAAGATTCCAGACAAATAAAGGTGGTATTTTTTACATAGGTACATTAGTTAGATAGAGTCAAATTTTGTGACAGGAAATCAGGGGAAACAAAAGCCTTCCTGTAACATTATGTCAAAATGCTTATTGTGATTCAGAAGAAAGGCTTAGATGTTACCCTGGCTTATGGCATGTTATTGTCTTTTCCTTTTGGTGAAATACAACTATGGAATGTAATTACTGCGTTACTAATGTACCTGGTCCTGAAGTTGTCTTTTCCCCTTGAAATATTTTGTGTGAGCTAAAATGTCCCATTGTAATAATGACCCACTGCAATAATAAAGTTGTCAAGCCAGGTACATGATTGACCACTTTGTATTGTTGTAACTGTCCTCTTCATATCATATTAGTCTGACTTTATTACTGTTGTGTGTGATGTTTATGAGGACACTATAAAATTTGGAGGCAGTGGCAGTATATTTACCTTCTCCCATTCATCAGTGGGTGCTGTTTTTCCTCCCTCTTCCAATGTTGTAATTTGTTGAGCAATAAGTTCTTGTGCTATTATTCTGATGTTATTTGAACAGAGATAGGGTTTAGTAAAAAATACAAGCCTAACGTTTATGAAATAAATGTTTAGAGTCTGTGCCTGGTTTCTTGCAAAAGGATATTGGAACAGGTTGCACAGAGAAGCTGCGGATGCCCTGTCCCTGGACGCTGCTCTTCTGCTGTTTTGGGCAGGAAAAGACACAAAATTCAAGTCTTCCACAACCTGTGTAAGTGTGCTCACCACTGCATGGGAGAGTAAAGCACCTGCTGCTCCCACTCGGGTATTTTGTTTCCCCAGATGAAGTACTGAACCAATTTTAACATAGATTTTCAAATAGTTTTGTGACGAGAAAAACCATGTTTGTGGCAGACTGCTTTTCACTAGAAAAGGTTCACATGGGTCTGATCTCTAGGGCAGGCTGTAGGTGGCTGTGGTACTCAAGGGCAGGAAATCCAAAGTTAGGATTGGTAATGAAAAGGCCATCTCTTTTCGGTGCTGGCATGGCAAGTCAGTAAATTAATTATTTGTTAGTAACTAAATGGCATTGTATCACTTTACAGTTGTCAAGTCAGAGAACAGCTCTATTTTGAGCTCTGCTGCTGATCCTCTGTTCTGGTTTTCAAACTGCATGAAGTATCTGAAAGCTGCTTGATTGTTTTGGGACTGATTGCACTCCTGCTGTACAGGAAAACCCAAAATCACTGGTAATAACTAAAACTCCGATAGTATAAAGCTCAGTAACAGCATGGAGAGAGAGCAGGAGCACCTCCACGGTCCCGCTGAGGACTCTGGGTTTCTGCTGGGCTCATGTCCTCAGGCACACTGTCACCCTTTGCCAACCCAGCAGACACTATTTTTGCCCACAACTCCGATTCACTGCTCCAGGGGATGTGGTCACTTGCTTTTATGGATCAGTATATCCTTTGTGCATAATTTTTTGTGCTCTAGCTCTTCCTTATGATTTTGGTCTTATGCACTGAAAAACTTTTTTAAGAGCTACAGATCCATATTAATGCCAGTTTTAAAGAGCTTTCTGAGTTTTGTTAAAAAAAGCTATTTCGGACCATTTTCTCCTTAGTTTGCTTTTGTCCCCTGCTGAGTCAATGTGGTGATTGCAGGGAGGGAATGCAGGGAGCAGCCCTTCCTTCTTATCACCAGGATAATTAATTTGGGCCTTCAGCCCTGAGTGGTGAAGGAGGGTGAATGAAGATTTTCAACACCCTGAAAAGACTGGGGGAAAAAAAAAAAAAAAGAGAGAAAAAGAAAAAAAAAAGAAACAACTGGTAATCCTGGAGAGGAGGTTCCACTGTGGTGCTTTGTGAAAGGGTAGGTTATCACAAGGAAGGTATCCCTTGGGTTTGCATCTCCTGCCTGTCTTTGTGGGGTCTTGGCAACACTTGGAGAAGAAATCTGTGCTGGGAGCTGCCTGATGGTGACTCCCATCAAAAATGCAGAAAACCTCCTTTCCCTGCAAATAAAAGATACTGTTTTTAGGGACCTGTATTGGTTTGGTTGTGGGAAGTGAGTCAGGTTCAGGAAGGGAAATATCCTCTGGTCTCCAAAGGTCCTTTTCTTTGGCAGTGGATTCCACTTCTCCGTATAGCACAGTAACAAGGAAGGAAGGGAAAAGTCCATAAAATAAATTGTATCTGTGTCACTTCTGGTAAATTTTAACAAGAGAAATGGTGAGCAATCTTAAACGTAGATTTGTCAGCCTCCAAAAGTTAACTATCCCCTTATAGCTAGTCAGCAATTTATTCAAGGAAGTTCCTCAAGGCAGTCAATTTAATAGAAGTGTTAGCTAATAACAGTAGCTAATATCAGCAGGAGGAATTCTCTGGGTACGACAATCTCTAACCATTACCACATTCTTAAAAAATTCCTCTAAGTTGCTCACATGGTATGTTCTTTATTATCAGAGCCTGATGGGCAAGTTTAGGTAAGTCAGAGCTGAGATTTTTCAAACAGTAACAGTACAGGTTTCTCAGATGACCTTGTTGAGGTTCAAAAGGCAAGGATGACTCAGACCGTTTTGAGGGCTGTCAGTCAACTAAACTCAGTTTAGTTGAAATGATCATGTTATCTTTACACAATTAGTTTGGTGTCAGTTCATTGTATTTTTATAGTGATGTACTTCGTTGTAGCTAAATAGGAGTGACTTTTAGGAAGTTGATTTCTTTTGACAGAACTGCAGAATCATAGAATAATTTAGATTGCAAGAAACCTTTGCTGATTATCTTGTCCCACTTTGTGCTTAAAGGATGGCTGACTTCAGCATTGTTAGATAGTTCCCAGACACGTCTTGTTGAGTTTTGAGCATCTCTGAAGCATGGGGGTCCCACAGGCTCTCTGGGCACTTTCACACAGTTTGAGCAATCCGTGCAGAACCATGTTTTCTAATTTCTGATCAGAATTTTCATCACTTCAACTTGTGCTTGTTATCTTTTGCCCTTCCTGAAATAAAACCCGTGTCCTCCCTTCCTGTTGCCCACTTTAAGGTGGCCCTTAAGGAGAGCACAACCAGTGCTTTGTGCTTCCAGAAGAATAATGAAGGGAGAAAGACAGTCAAGAATAACGTAGCCATGAGTGCTCTTACCTTGTGGGACATGGCCAGGAGTAACGTTAAGGCAGTGTGCTGAAGGCCACAGCATCTGTAAGGGGAACTGTAAAGGCTGGTTCCTTCCTCCTCTTCTCTCACTCTCTCTTGCTCTTTCTCTTATCTTCTTTTTTTTTCTGACTGAGGCACTGAACAAACACAGTAGTTGTCATAACTGAATGATTTCTTTAGATTTAACTAAAGAGTTCAAGTCATCTGTGATCCCATCAGAGGAGTAATGGGCAGGAGAGTACTATTTTACTGTGTATGTTCGACTTAAAAAATTCAACAGAGGAAAGAAATATGCCTTTTCTTACTTGCATATCTTGGCAGAGGCAGGCTATTATTTTTGCATGTTCTACAGATTTTTATTTTTTAGAAGAATATAGCAAGGAGATAAGAACCTTTTTTTAAAAAATTATTCAGCAGAAATCCTTTTTCATTGAAATGAGTAGCAATCAGTCACAGTCCTGGGCATGTGGGATATTAAAATGCTACAGCAAGGTTTAATCAGGGCTGAGATGTTATGAAGACAGAGAAGAACACCTTAGATCTTAGGCACTATGCAGGTATAGTGGCAGCTGAACAAAAAGTTATGCCAGCAGTGGTACTGCTGTGTCTCTGAGTCCTGGGTATGTTGGCAGCCCTAGAGATGGAGGGATTGGTTGAGAAGAGGGTGTTTTGTGTGATCCCTGTCCTGCCATCAGCTGGGTTCTATCATCCAAACAAATGTTTGTGCATGTGGGTGTCACATGTAGCAGTGGTTCCATATAAACAAATTAACTTCTCTGTTTTTGTATGATTAAGAGCTGCTCAACCTGGAGAAGCTTAGCTTTGGCACACAACGATCCAGATGAGACCTGCAGCAGGCATTAGAGGACTGATGAGCTGCTGTGGCTTTCCATGCTCTGCCCACTTATCTGAACACTGGAATCCAGAGATGGATGGGCTTGAAAGGACATTTTCATCAAATTCCTTGTAACGCAGGTCCCAGAAACTTCCTAGGCTCCTTCATTTTGAAGATTGTCTATGCACATGACCTTGTAACATGTCTTTTATTTTCTTAATGTCTTTTCTTAATGTAGCCACAGACTGTGATTAAAAACTACAGGACCTGAGGCTGTGGCAATAGGAATGAGAGTGCTGTAAGTCTCTGTAGGAGTAAACAGCTCTTTTCCAGAAGATACTGCTACCAAGGAGACAGGTAGTTTTCACTAAGGAAGATTTCCAGCCTGGAATGAGGCATCTTTCCCAGGCACAGTTTTGGGATCTTTCTCTGCATGCATTCCACAGGAGGTTACCCCCGAGGCACAAGAGGACAATGCTCAGAGATGTGCTGCAAGGCCTTGGCAGCCAGTGGGGGGCACTGGGGGGAAGTGATGATAAAGCCGAGGAACGAACAAGAACCTTTGCCTCTGCTCTGAGGCTGGTGCTGGACATCCAGCACCCTTAGGATCTACACGTTTTCAGCCTTCTCACCTCTGAAACAAACCACTTGAACCCTTCCCACAGCTTACCATTCTTTGGGGGAATACCTGCTGATATTTTGCTTTATAGTTTCTAAGCATATTGCTGTGTTGAGTGCTGGTTTTGTGATGCTCTTGGGTGGACATCTGTGATGCTCCCAAAGGCACAGTACCTGAGGTTTAGAATTGGCATATCTCACTAAAGACTTGGAACTTTAGTATTTGGAATTTAGGCTCCCTCCTTATATCTGGTTTGGTTAAAATATCAGCATGCTAAACCCTTCCCATTCTTCACCCTCTCTATTACTAATAATAGCACTATTTCTTATTTATAACCTGGCATTTTTAACATCAGCTTTCTTGGATACAATTGTCTCTTTTCAATTTGCATTGGATTGTACTAGTACTAACTTACCTGTCTCTGCCAATTGTACCAACTCCTTCAGCTAGCTACTCTTAGAGAATTTCATGTAGAGTATGTTGTACTGACTCAAATTAGGTATTCATTTAATAGGATGGTTCCTTCCAACTCAGAATATTCTGTGACTCTGACTTAAATTTTTGCAGAGTCCAATACTCGAGCTAGACAGAAATTGCAATCTGGTGGTATTCCTCCTCCGCATATACACAGCCTGTCTTCACTGAATTGCTGAATTTGTGAAAACCAGTTTTGTTTCATGTTTTCCAGAATGGATTGTGTGCAACTGCAGTTGCAGAAGTGTGACTGTAAAAATCCATTTCTTTTTTGCCTCTACATACTGATTTAACATTCATGGATCAACACATATTTAGACACTAAGATGTGATGTTATGTAATTTTTTACTGTTTAAGAAGTGAGTGTTGTGACCTATATGCTCCAGAAGACATTCTGTTGATTCAAGTGGGCATTTTAGATCGAAAGCTTCTCTTTGAGACGATGTTGGTCCATCTGCCCAGGTGAGTCTGTGGGAGAGAGAAGGGGGTTTTTTGTTCTTTCTGCATCTCTGCATCTGTTTTCAGACAAATTCTAAAACTAGAATGTTGTGCTGCAGCCAATTGCGTGTTTGGGCTGCAGGACATGTTCTGCAGTGACTCCTTGCTCCTGCAGAAGTGCTGACTGAGTGACAGACAGCCCAGGCAGGAGGGATTTATGCCACATGAGCATGGCTTTGACTTCAGTACGCACTGGTAGATCTGGCCATCAGATTGTCATGTTAACACAAAGTTCACTTTTTGCTGGGCTTCCTCAGCAATCAGTAGGTTCATGGTGGGGCCAAAATTCTTTCATTTTGACAGTGTGAGAATTCAGTCTCTGTCTCATTTCCTCTCTGACTCCTGCCATCGGTGCCAGCCTGTCTCAGTCCAGGCTGATGGCTGACAGCAGCAGAGAAGTGGTGGGCAACTGCTGAATACACAGCTCTGTGCTTTAGAAGATACTCTGTTCCATCATAAACATTTCCAATATCAAGACTTGAAAGGCACTGTGGGGAACCGGGAAAGCCCTGCCTGCATGCTCAGTCTCTAGGAGCTGCCATGGTTCCATCATGTTGCATCTGTCGAGCCACTTTCTTTGTTAAGTGACTTTAACAAAACTGCCTGTCTTTATTAACTCTATCTTGCCTGCGTCAGGACGGTTTTGTGTTATTCTGTGCTTCCATGGGGAGAAGTATGAGGGTAGACTTACCTGCAGGTAAGAAAGGGTTTTGTACAGACTCCCATGCTAAATGTCTGAGCTTGCTCTGTCTGGCTGTACAGGCAAACACTTCCCTTGCTGTCTTCTCCTGCCTCGTCTCCCCCGGGATGAAATGTTGTGTCCTTTACCTGAGTCTATTTATCTCACTCAGGAGAAAAAAGCAGCAAGCTGAAAGGGTAAGTGAAGACAAATGTGGCAGGCTGTGTTGTGTGGCCAGGCACATGGTGTGCTGCTTGCCAAGAGATGTGCACAGAGAAGGGAGGACAAGGCCAGCCTGTCGGGCATATATTGAAGGCACAACCAAATACAGCAACCTGTACACACTAAAGCAAGGCCCCAAAAGGATTAAATCTGACTAGGTAACTGTTGTCTGAAGTATGGGTGAGTTTGAGAGTACTTATGATGGACTGGAGTGCAGAATACACAAAGTACCCATAGAATTTCCCAAGGAGGTGGTACAGATGGAGCAATTTCCCAAAGACATCATGGGAAGTGCTTGCATTGTTCAGATCTTAGGTCACAGAATCACAGAATCAGCTAGGCTAGAAAAGCACCTTTTGAGCTCACCGAGTCCAATCTTTAACTCAATACCACTTTGTCAACCAGACCATGGCACGGAGTGCACATTCAGTCCTTCCTTAAACACCTCCAGGGACGGTGACTCCACCACCTCCCCAGTCAGCCCATTCCAATGCCCAGTCACTCTTTCTGTAAAGAACTTCTTCCTAACATCCAATGTAAACCTCTCCAATGTAAACCTCTCCTGGCCCAGCTTAAGACTCTGTGCATGCCCTAGATCTATACCTGGAGTACTGAAAATGCAATCAACCAACTGAAAAATGTTGATGGGAGATTTTTGATAGAGACACCTTTCCTTTTTCTTCTGGTTATGGCACACAAAGAAGTGATTAAATGTCTATCAAAGGGAATCCAGGGCTGGTTTTGGGCTACTGGAATAACTGTGTGCACTTGGAGCCCCTGCTATAGGGTAAGCCACCATCTCTGTTTGTGACCTGCAACTTTAATGGTGTTCACTATATTTACAAATGGTATTTACTATATTTATAATGGTATTTACTATACTTACAAATATTTTCACATGTGCAATGATAGCATTTTTTTTCAAGCAGCAGGCAGTGCCTAGACAGAGGATGATGCCTTGGATACACACTTTAAGTGCTTTTTTAAGCTATTTTTTGGCCCTGTGCAAGTGCGCGGCAGGTAGAGTGTGTAGTTGCAGGTAGATTGTGTAGTGCCAGCAATCTGGGGCTGAGTGAGTGTGTGGGACTTGTGCTGAGATAACTGCACTCCTGGAGCTTTCCTCACAGGAAGAAACAGTGCAAACAATATTATCAGGATTTATGGAGTAAGCCAGGAGCCCTCCTGTGATGGCTGAATTGTGAATGCAATTATTCTTTTGTGCATAAATATGCAGTGCTGACCCAATCAGTTACGCTACTTCTAAAGTCTCAGGAGTAAAGAAGCATTTTACTGCTGAATAACACACACAGGGAACCTTGAATATCTCAGCTGAAATAAGAGATCTCATGCCGAGAGTCCCAGAATCTGGTCGATGCTCTCAGAGAGCAGACGGGTAATGCAGTGGGTGGAGGGACAGCACCAAGCACATCTATTTTAAACAATAAGAGAACTTTTTTTTAACTCTTCGTAGAAAACAAGTGTGCTTCTCGTTTCATTATTCACATGAGGCTTCCTGAACACAGAATTTTTGTGTGAAGAATTATTTTTCAAGGTGTCATTCTGAATTTCTTAAGAAGACTCTGGAAAATTTTCTTATAAAGAGGAGCCTTTATTGAATTGCAAGCTGTGCTCTAGGGCATTACACATGTTTGTTACTCCCAGGGAATTTTAATTCCAAAGCCACACATTTACTATAAAATCTTGAAAACTGCAAAGGGCTTTGATTGTACTAAATTGATCTGCACCAGATGAACTTGCTTAAAGACTGCAAGTTTCTCACTTCTCTGTCTCCTGCAGAAGTACTGGCTGACAGTCCCAGAGTGAATTAATCAACTTTCAAGCAGCAACATTGCAAGTAACCTTGCTGTTCTAAATCCATTTCATAAACCATGCTCAGATTTCTCTGGCATATCCTGAGCTTGACCGTGGAACCACAGAGACATTTAAATCTTCATCTATCATTGTAGAGAGCTGTTTTAATTGAATCACCTGGTAGTAGCATGAAATATTTGGCATTTTGCTTTGTTGTTTGAGGGATGCCTTTCCTGCTGTTGTTGTTTGTGGTGGCTTCTAAAGTTTCGGTATGAGCAAACTCTGCTCAGTGTCTGCTCAGCTTGGAAGGAGGACTGTGGTCTCTTTCTATCTCAGTAAACCAGCTGAATCATTTAAGACAAAAGAGGCAGGAAATATTAATGAGGAAATATTAATGACTCTGCAGAGACGAAGGAGATGGGAGACTGCCAGGACAGACAGCAGCTCTGCCTGCTCAACCAAGTTCTGCCTCTTTTGACTTGGTTTAATGCCTGATGGCCTGGATGATGTCTCTGAAACCTGGAGTCATATTTATCCCAATTTCATGCGTTTAACTCATCAGTACCATAGACAGGGGAGGGGACTGCGTGCACATTTCTGGGAGTGATTCAGTTCAGATATGAATTTGTTTTGTCCCTCTAAAGTGTCAATGAGAATGTAAGACAGTACCAATCTCACCTCTTCAGCTAAGTCTCTAAAGGCAGGAGTCAGGCATGATCCATCTAACTTGCCAAAGCTCTCCTGAATGACTGTATTTTTTTTAATTTATCAGAAAATAGGTCCACCATTAATCTTATCCATAAGGCTACCCACAGTTTTTCTTTGGACTGTTTAATGTTAAATGTGAGAAACAGAGTCCCAAGCCCAAATGGGGTTTTGAATAAGAGTTTATTATATGGTAAAAGCAAAACAGTGCTGGGTGCGGGGGGCCTTTGCTCCACCAAAACCGCACACCGATGCAGGGTATGTCAGGTGTTTATAGAGTTAGTTCATACATATTCATTACATCATATGAATATACATTTTACATCATTATTTCAAGAATTCAACAGATGTTTACTTAGACTAATCTGTTATCTATACAACAGACTATAAATTCTCGTATTTCTCGACAAGAAAGTGTGAACATCCTGTTGGCTAAGCTTAGTTTAGCTGTAACTCATGTCCAAGATAAGGTGAGACATTCTGTTTGTTTGAAGTTCTATAAGGGGCAATTAAGTTTTAGAATCTTTTTCTCCCTTCCCGAGGTCACACTGACCTCCTTCATCCTCATTTTGGCACGAATCACTAGTTTCGTTTATCACATTAAAGATATATTACCAATTATATCTGCTTCACAAACCTCCTGCAGCATCAATTTTTGCCTCACAAACACCTCCCAAGTAAGTGAGCTGTCCTAGTGCTTCACTTCTCTGAAGTGCTTTTCCCCTGCCACTGTCCTCTGCTGAGTCTGCCCCTCCTCTTATCAGCTGTCTTCTGAAGGCACCAAACTCAGCTTCCCACGGTCAGTCACCCAGTTTATTGATTCGGACCCAGGTAAAGTCCTGATCCACAGTGTCTGAGTGGAGTGGCACTGCTCTTATTCAGTGCCAGGGATGGAGAATTACAGCCAGCCACTAGTAAATGCCAGTATGGCCAAAATGTTGTGCTTTTCCCCTCCGTCCCACCCTATAAATGAGGAGATGTGTTTTAGACTACCAGTAACCAAGAAAATATAAGCAACTGATTTCCTAAACAAAAAATATTACCATATAGCTGCACCAAATGAGATACCCCTCAAAATTTAATGAGTGATTTTAGCTTCTGCTGCAAGATGTGGCAGAAGCATCCTTCTTTTCAGGTCTTTGCTTTGTGGTAGCTGAATTTAGTATGTACGTCTTCTATGGCACTAGTCTTATAGGATTAGCAAGGACAGGACATTGCACCAGAAAAAAAAAATAAAAATAATAAAAAAAATTCCTTAAGTTGGGTAGCGTCATGTTGTCTAGTCAGTGTGAGAAGACATTTGCATTTGTAGGAATTGTGTCCTTTCAGATACAAATGATGTGGTCAGTAGTTTGGCTTCTAAATGGCCTACAGCAGGAATTTCATCTTCTACATTAGGAAAAAAAAAAAGTGTTTTGTATTAGTTTTCAAACTCCATCCTCCTTCCCCCTTGCCAACCCTGCTCTTCCCCAGTGGAAATAGCATGGCAATAAAACTGTGGGAAAGCTTATTAAATCTGTACAATTAATTTCAACATTGGATAATAAATGACCATTTTTTTAATTTAAACTGTGAATTTGCCATCTATTGAATTCTGTCTTTCCTTTCTGTATTACCTGAAAACCAGCACTACTAGGGATCATTTATGAAGCCTTGACTGCCTACATTCATGGTCAGGTCGACGTGCATGGGAGTCTGAGAACAGAGACAGACATTTGGATACTGCTCTTCATTAAGCCAGGTAAGAACTATTTAAACAGGATTTGATTTCCTTATCTCATTTTCTCCCTGTTTAAACCCACCTTTAATATCTGATCTGGTCCTAGTTGTCATCCTCCTGCTAATTGTAAGATGCCTTGTCACTGTCCCCTCAAATGTTGTGCTATCTCCTCTTGTGAAGTCCCATTACTGTAAAAGAAAATAAAACCTGGTGAGTCTGGTGATTGAATTTCCATTGTATAGGTTTCAGTCAGCCAGGATTCTCTGTAGTATACCAGTCCTGTGGAGACCAGTATCCGGGACACTTAAGTGGTGCTACTTGCATTGGAAGCATGAGATAATGGCAATAATTACAAAATAACACGTTCTGTTCAGGTAGTGAGATTTAGAGGGCTGCATATCAAATGTTGATGAATTTTGGGAAAAATAGAGCAAACCTTCTTTGCTCTAGAATAATGAACTAATGATGACAATTCATAAAGGAAAATCATAACACGGGGGGACTCCTGCATCCCAGTCATTCATTCCCATCTCTTCCAGAGCCCCTTTTTTAGGCCAAGAGTAATTTTAATGTTTAACTGACCAGCAAGAAGAATAGATAGGTTTAACATTGGGAATAAGAAAGCAAAACTGCCCAAACTCCTCCTGTTATGCTGTCTGGCATCATGAGGGAGGGAGGCGAGTTTATCATCGGCATTTTTTGCCCAGTTTTTAAATTGTTGTGCTTTTTTTTTCCTTTCTTGAAGGAAATGGTAAGTTTCTTACCCGAATAAACTTTTCATGCAGGAAAAAGGTCAGAATGAGAGATTCCTGTAAGCTAGGCCCTCTTCCCATCACTCCTTTTGCCAGTAATCCTTGAAGCATTTGGCCAGCTGAGGACAGGTACTGAAATCAGTGCTGCTGCCAAAGAAGTGGTGGGAGCCTGCATGGCAGGTAGGGAGCCAAATACAGGAGCAGCTCCTGGGCTGCAGAGAATGATGGAGCTGAGCAAGTGTCCCCTGGAGGGCAGCATCCATGGGTCCCCATCAGCCTTGGACTGGTGAGACCAACGTTCTCCATTGCTGTCATGATCCAAAGCTGTATCCCTAGGGCAGAGCTGATAAAGGTGATCCCGGGGTACTCCTGAGGTTGAGTCATTTGTGTCTGTTGGCGCATGTGAGTAAGAGCCTCAAAGTTGTTACTGGGAAGTCCACAGGACACAGGAGGTTCCCTGAAGAGCACAAAGCTATAAATTCAGTGTCTGCACCAAGCACAGCTTGAACTTTGGGCCCCAGCTGAACCTGGGAAAAAGGAAGGAGGATAATTTTGATTTCTGATTTGTCAGCTCTGACTGTAATTTCTGTAAATCTACCACTGTTTCCTGTCTATATATTGTAAAAGTAAACCCACTTAATCATATCAATTGTATACAAAGATGAGAAATTAAGGACATATTTTGCTTTTGATATTTGCTTAAATTCTTAAAAAATAGCTCCGTGTTAGTGTCCAGCAAGGTTTAAAAGTCACTGCAGATTGAAGTTGCTAACGGCTGATTTTCATTCTCAGCGTGCCTGAGCCCAGTCCATTAGTATCTGTTACTGTGTCAATAGGGAACACAAACCCAGCACGACCAATTAACTTCACGAGCGCACAAATCTTCCCGAGGAAAACCAAGGCAAGGTGCATCTTTATGGCGAGGTGGGAGGAAGGAGCTTCAGACGTCTGCTGACCTTCGTGTGTGCTGCTCTCTCATTACCTTTGACAGGGACTAAATACAGTCCTCAGAGCTGAACAGTGCCTTCTGTTTCTCTGAGGAGGGTCTATTTAATTTACTGTATTATATTAGAGCATGTTTTCTCTTTAACTGAAGACTTCTCAATCTATTCTGATGGTGATTATACTATGCGTGCACATAAATACAGACACAGGGATATAGCCTGCATTTGGGAAGGTGTTAGAAAACACAGCTCTGAGCTTGTTCAATTAGATCTGAAATTAAAATTGGTAAAATCTAAATAGCTAGAATTAAAAAGAGCTAGTCTTAAATGGGTACCATGTGTTAGTCTTAAGTGGGTACCATGTGTTAGTCTTAAATGCTGCTTCTGCTGTAACTAATCGAAAGGATGAGTTTGAAATAGGCTTCCTGGGAATTTCCTGTGAAATGAGAATTAAGTGTGATCTTGTACTCCTGCCTGTGCTCCTTCAGTGAGCCTCGAAATGGCTGAGCTTGGGCATTGCAGGAGACACCAGCTATACAGGAAACAAGAGCTCCTCTGACCTCGAATGGCAGCAGTTACAGTGCTCATGGCAAAGACACTGGGTGTGCTTCAGAAGCCCAAACAGAAGAGTTGCCTGAGTCCCAGGACACTACTGTTTACCTTCTCAGCCCCTCGAAGGGGATGTAGATGCAGAAGCAGACCCCACAGAACCTTCAAAGCGATTGCACTCAACTGGATGCTTACATGCTAGCTCTTCCTTAGCCTTAAGGAAAAGAGTAGTTTCTGAAGTGGCATGGCCTCTGCAGCAGGAATTTATCTACAAGAATTATGCTGTCATTCAGGCCCGATAGATGCACCTGTCTGCACACAGAGACCACGCAGATGTCACCCCAAATTTCAGAGCAAGCTACTAATGTCTCTGCCATGGGAATAAGGAGGGCTGTGTGGAAGAGTCAGGCAAAATGTCCACAAATCGAATACCTGTTATTGATTGAAGTAGGTAGTTGTGTGCTCAGAGGGGAATATAACATTAAATCAAATATAATTGTAATTATTAAAAAGATTTTGTGGCTGTGGTGCTTTGATCTGAGCGTCTGAAGGTGGCTGAAAAAATACAGCTAAAGAAAAATTACCCACATCACTTTCCCAGGGTAGTTTGGGTTTTTTTACTTAGGCTTTTCACCCAGCCAGTAGCAAGCCTGTGATGTGCAGCGTGACTAAGGTGAGCTGTTATGGTGACAGGCTGGGAAGCAAATGCGACTCTTGTGTGACAAGGGTGGCAAGAAATTTCTTCTCTACAGTGTTTTTCTTTTTTTTTTTTTTCCCTAGCATGCTTAGAAAGTCATTCTGTCCAACTTCTCATTTTCCATATTTTGATTTTTTTATGTTGAGGATCCTATATTTTAGGATACTAACAGGGACAGAGACAAGGCAGAGGTGTTTAACACTTTCTATGCCTGTCTTCAACAGGGATGATGGACCAAGGGGGTCTCAGTGCCCTGACCTGGAGGACCATGACTGCGAGAATGATCGACTTTAAGGTGACCCTGAACCTTGTGTGGGATCTGCTGCTCCAGCTGGATCCTTACAAATCTATGGGGCCTGATGGGATTCACCTGAGAATCCTCCAAGAGCTGCTGATGTCATCACAAAACCTCCCTCAATGATTTTTGAGCAGTCTCAAGAATCCAGAGAGGTCCCACATGTCTGGAAGCTGGCAAATGTTATCCCAATTTTCAAGAAGCGCAAGCAGCTGGACCCAAGAACTGGCAGGTTTGTCAGTCTCACTTCAGTGCCTGGTAAAGGTATGAGGAGGATTACTCAGGTATTGAAAAACACCTGAAAGACAACACTGTCATCGGTCACAGCCAGCACAGCTTCAGGAAAGGAAAGTCCTGCTTATCCAGTCTGATTTCCTTCTACTACAGGGTAACCCACCTGGCTGATGTTTGGATTTCAGTAAAGCTTTGATCCTGTTCTCTCCCAGGATCCTTCTGGACAAACTGTCCAGCCCCCAGCTGGATAAACACCCTGTGGTGGGTGAGCAATCGGCTCACGGGTCGGGCACAGAAGGTGACAGTGACTGGGGTGACACCAGACTGGTCACCTATCACTGGTAAGGTATTAGCTTTGAGAAAAAGGCAGCCAAAGCTGGATTGACAGTTTTAAATTCAGAAATAAAAGCAATGTTTTATGTTAAACCACTTCAGGGGCAAATTACTACCCAGAGTCTGGCTAGCAGGAAGAGATCTACATATCCCTCTTTTTTCCCACGGATCTGATTACTTGACTTCACCCTTCACATTACCAGTGCAGACCTGTAAAGGCACACTGAAGCAGAGGAGCTGAGGGGTACAGCACTCTGTGCCAATAGCTGCTGCCTCTGAGGACATCTCAGAGATTGAGGTGTGGTGGGAATCAAAACCTGAACTGACCCTAACACCCTTAGACTGACCAACACAAAATCCTTAGTAGAGCAGGGTGAAGAAGAAGAAACCCTCCCAACTCAGGACTTGACAAATGGGTGCTCAGCTGCAGCACTGTTCCAGCATGGCTCACCTGCTTTGGCTGTAGAGCACAGTGGCTCCAGGCCCTCCAGTGCTGGGTAGCCATATGGCTTGAAAGCACCAGCATCGCTTTGTGGAAATGAGGTTTGCAAACAAGACTTAGAGAGAGCACCAGATGCTTTCCCATGTCCCCAGGTGTGCAGTTCCTATCTTGCCAGTTGCTTTCTGCCTCCACTCAAATGGATATCCGGGTGTGCACATGAGCTCATTGTTTCTTTTCCCATCTCTCATTAGATAGTGCTTCTGGATGCCCAAATACCAAAGAAGTGCTGCACTGTAGCTATGTGTCCTTGTTCTGGCCAAGACAGGGCCAATTTCTTGCAGTAGCCAGGAGGGGGCATGGCCAGGACCTGGAGGCTATTCTATAATACAACCTCATGGCATGGCCGGGGCTGGGGTGAAGGTGGGGTGAAGGTCTCTCTTCTGGGAGAGCAAGTGAAGCGGTCAAGGTGTTGTTAATATTGTTGCTGTTACTGTTCATTTTCTTATCTCATTGCTGTTTCCAATAAATTGCTCTTATCTCAACTCAGGATCTTTGTCTTTTGTACCTCCAGTTCTCCTCTCTAGGCGCCTGTAGCAGATGGGGCAGGAGAGCACAAAGGGGGACCGAGTGAGCAGCAGTGTGGTTTGGAGAGGCTCAGTGGGAGAATTAAATTGGGGACCACCATTCCTAAACCACGACACTGTGTTCGCTTCATCCTTTGAAAATCCATAGAGGTAGCAATACTTATTTGTGGTTTTGTGTTCTTGTTAACTTGGGTGGAGGGGAAGTACCATTTGCAAATCAATGTTTATTGCATTTTAGAAGTGTGCACTACCAAGGACATTCGATCTTAAAATCCAAATTGCTAACTCATCTGTTTCTGCATTTTTCTCCTCTGCTTAAGTGTTTCTCTCTGAAGCCATTGACATAATTTTTTTTTAGAAAGTCACAATGGTTCTGTATGGGAATATGTTTGTCTGGCATCAACTAGAAAACAGCACAGATCTTGCTTGAATCCTGGACACTGCATTTCAAACAACCTTTACCGCTTTCTGTTTGCTCACATGTTTTATTTTACTGCTAGTTTGCCAGAGGAGCTGCATTCAGCTCCAAAAAAGCAAATTGCTGTTTGTGATTTGGTGGCTTGTACTGCGCTGTCAGCAGGGGAGAGCTAATCCTTCAATGTTCCAATGAGAACCGAGTCAACAAGGCCTCTGGAAGACTAACTATCCTGTCTCTGTCACCAGACAGCTCTTCTCCCTACTTCGTCTAGTCTGCCCCTCCAACAAGCCTGTCTCAGCTCTCCTCTCCAGGATCTGCATGCTAAGCATGCCCTGAAAGCTCTCTGAGCTCTGCTCAGCACTTCTCTGCAAGGCTGGAGTTCTAACTTTCCTTTTTTTTTTGTTAGGGAGAAGACAGCAGCAAAAAATAGTTAAGCTCTCACCTGTCAAAGTACAGGACTATGATCCTGACAGAAAGTGGGAATACCATTTTCCTCTTGCAACGTGTGGCCCTCCAAAGGGAAACAGCACAGAAGTCAGATGCACAAAAGTGAGTAGAGCGACATAAAACCACTCAATACCAGGCGCTATTGCAACTTGCTCTTAATGAAACTTGTGACTGCTTGTGCTGTTTGTAGCCTGTGGGTGTTTTCAAGTTGGCAATGTAATTGCTGTTCGCAAAAAATGGATTCATGGTCTGTTTGCTACTAACAGGGAATTTCCCAACCCTTCTCAGTTCTTGGAGCACTCCATGACCTGCTGTTTTCTTTAGAAGTGCTTGAAAGAATAATTCTGACCAAACTGCCACAAATACTATCTTCTGCACAACAGTGTTTCTGTGACTTTTGGTCTTGTGGGACCAACTCCTAATTCCTGAAATATATTTAGTATTAGTGAAGCTGTCAAATATGCACCGTGCTCTTCCACTCAATTGCTTATGTTCTCTGGCTGCCAGCTCTTCAGCATCTGGATGTGTGTATTCATACACACACAGTAATTCCGAATAGAACTCATTTATTCAGATGGATGAAAAATTCATTCAAAAAGAGGAAAATGTGGTAGTTCTGTTTATTTAAACATGGATCCTGCTCACTGGAGCAGTTGGAAACCTGCAGCTGCTCCGTTCTCCAGCGGCGCCATAAGTCTGTGCAGCCTCAGTGGGATGGCATGCATGTATGGTTATAATCTATAGGTACTGCTGTCTAAACAAGATTGCCCATAAAGTTCTTGCATGTGCGTTGTGTTTTGACAGGTTTTGCCAAAACACTCATCTTTTAAAGATGAAGCCCCCAAATAGTTGCTGAGATAGAAGGCTTGGGAACCGCTGATTTCAAATTAAGCATTCCAGAGTTTCCGTGCTTGAGCTGTGATGCTTGATGGTTTCTATTAAAGCAGCCAAGGTATATTGCTAAATTCAAAGAAAACACAAGTATTGGGATTTCCATGGCAAAGTACAGCAGAGAAAGTGCCAGGTTTATTACCCAGGCAGCCCTGTAATTGGCTAAAACATATGGTGTGGTGGGGAAGGAGAGGGAAGGGTGAGTGCCTCGGAGCTCAAGGCTGCGAGGGAAGCACTGCAGAAATACCTGTGTGGTGGAGACAATACTTGATGCTGCAGCCTTCTGGGGGGCCCTGGGCACAGTGTGAGCAGGTGCTGAGGAGGGACATGCAACTGTCCATTATTTGTCCATCTTGGCAAGAGATTTGCTATCTCCAGATATAGTAGTTTGTAACTTGGGTTTTCTTAAGATTTTTTTCTTTTTTTTCTTTTTTTTTTCTTTCTTTTTTTTTTTTTTAATTGGGTTTTTCCTGTTGTTGACGCAGCCAAGACTTACTGCATGGACAGGAATTTAAGTGTATGGGTAGACAGCTTTTGGCCAAGGCAAACATATTGAGAGTCAAGTCTGTGTGTCCATTCTTGGAGTGAAAGACAAAGCTTTGCCAACTCTGCTTTTCTGAGCAGTCCCCTATAATGTCTGGGTTACTGCAGGAGTTTTATTGATGTATCATGGCACCTAGAAAGGCAGTAACTGTTGCCTATAGAGGTGGCACAGGGATAGAGAAGATTTACTTTTCTGTTGCATCTGTGTGAAAATGTCTCAATGCTCCATAGAAACTGTACGGGAGTTGGGATAGATGGGAAGCCTGCAAGGAGAGCTCCAGGGCAGGTGCACTCTGGTAATTTTGTTCAATACTGTAAATGCTACTGCATTCCTCCACACAGTAAATACTGTATCACAGAATCAGCTGGGCTGGAAAAGACCTCTGAGATCATCAAGTCCAGCCTATGAACTGACACCACTTTGTCTACCAGACCATGGCACTGAGTGCCACTTCCAGTCTCTTCTGAAACACCTCCAGAGACGGTGACTCCACCACCTCCCCAGTCATCCCATTCCAATGCCCAGTCACTCTCTCTGTAAAGAACTTCTTCCTAATGTCCAATCTAAACCTCTCCTGGCACAGCTTAAGACTATGCCCTCTTGTCCTATTGCTGGTTGCCTGGGAGAAGAGACCAACCCTCACCTGGCTATGACCTCCTGTCAGGGAGTTGTGGAGAGTGAGAAGGTCCCTCCTGAGCCTCCTCCTCTCCAGGCTCAACAATCCCAATTCCCTCAGCCTCTCCTCACAGCACTTGCGTTCCAGACCCTTCCCCAGCCTCCTTGCCCTTCCCTGGACATGCTCCAGCACCTCCACATCCTTCCCAAACTGAGGGGCCAGAGCTGGACCCAGCCCTCGAGCTGTGGCCTCAGCAGTGCCCAGGGCAGGGGCAGAATCCCTTCGCTGGCCCTGCTGGCCACACTGTTCCTGATGCAGGCCAGGATGCCCTTGGCCTTCTTGGCCAGCAGGGCACACACTGCTCATGTTCAGCTGCTGTCCCTCAGTCCCCCCAGGTCCCTTTGTGCCTGGCTGCTCTCCAGCCACTCTGTCCCCAGCCTGTGCTGCAGCAGGGGGTTCTGGTGGCCAAAGGGCAGGACCCGGCACTTGGCCTTGGTGAACTTCATCCCATTGGAATCAGCCCATGTCTCCAGCCTATCCAGGTCCCTCTGCAGAGCCCTCCTGCCCTCCAGCACATCCACACTCCCCCCAGCTTGGTGTCAGCTGCAAATTTGGTGACAGTGGACTCGATCTCCTCATCCAGATCCTCAGTAAAGACATTGAACAGGACTGAGCCCAGCACTGATCCCTGGGAACACCACTAGTATAATTCCATCGGTAATGGATATGAAGCACTGAATTTCCTAACACCAGAAAATAAAATACAAGACTAGAAACAGGTGCACTGCATTGTGGGGTGAATGCACAAGAAAGGAAGGAACCCATTTAGCTTTATTTTCTATATAAGGTATAGGGAGAAGTTGCATGTAAAAAGAATTTCAGGAGCTGATCTGTATTTGGAAAGCAGAATTGATTTGTGCAGCATTTGCTAATGAGTTACACCTATTAAAAATTAATTTACAAGTATGCAGTTGTCTCATTACCCAGCTTGCAGTGTAGAAAACACTTTCATAGGAGATGCTCTGCCCTTTGCTTGAGGTACTGCAAAGACTTTTGTTGTGCTGGGCCCCAGCTGTTGTGTGAGATGTATGTGCCTCCTGGATGTGGCAGCCTTGCAAAAATGCCTCTTCTTTTGCTGCTGACTGGTGAGCATTAATCAGCTTTAATTATCACCAGTGGATATACTAACAGCTTACAAAAGTTGCCCTCTCCATTCTGCTGTAAATGGAGCCTCAAATATTTGTAGCTGCCTGCGGCGGTGTGCTAGAAAACCTGTTTTGTCCTGTGCCTCACACTCTCACCCTTTAATCAGAACTTGTTCTGAAAATGGCAATGCTATGTCTCTGAGGGTGATCTCATTTTTGAGGGCAGTAGCCAAGGGGGATATTGTCATCTGTTTCAACCTGTCCAGAGAATGAGACTGTGAAAAACACCTTTTGAACTTCAAAAAAAAAAAAGCATTATTCTGGTTTTCAGGCAGTTCATCTGGGAGTCTGTACAGAGAAGTTCTGGGTTTTGTTCATAGTGTCCTGCTTCTCAGGGATGCATCAGGAGCTCTCTCCATGCTCACTCCAGGGACTCACCCCAGGAAACGCCACAGATGTCACAGTAAGTGCCTGCTGGGTACTCAAGTGTCTCAGCTCCCATTGGAGAAAACAGACCCGTAAAGCAGATGGGCTCAACCTAGAACAAGCTCGGAAGAGGGGATTTGGTTGTGTCAGAACATCTGTCTGGTGTTGCCTGGGGTGCCCTACAGCATCTGCAGTGTCTGCACGCAGCTGGCAGGTGTGGGAGGATTCAGGGTGGTTCTGTGTCTCTTTGGACCTCCAGCTGGAGGTCCAGGGGTTGCCCTTGGACACCCAAAATAGTGCTAATTACTGCACAAGTGCAACTGGAGGCCACTCTGACTGGCTTGTCTCATTGAGATGTCTCTGGACACCAGATTGCATTGACTGAGGGCCTCCAGTGGGACTGTAAAGACATGTGGTGCATGTGAACACCTAAGTTCAAGTGCCTTTATCTGAAACTAAGCCTTATGCCCAGTCTGACTTCATTAGACCCTGTAATTTGTTAGAGTTTAAATAAGTTTTGCGCATAAGAGCAGAGAGAGATGATATTGAGTGCATTTACTGAAAGAATGTTCTAGAAATCAAGTGAAAGTGTAATTTTCTGCCTTATTTTCAGTTAACTTGCAGAGTGTAGCTGTGCTGTGATGAAGAGGAGAGAGGGGAGCAATGTGTCATCACTGGAAGGATGCTTTAGAGAGGGTCTGCTCTTCAGTTTCTCACCTATATTCTTTCCCAGTAAATCTTTACCAGATTAAAAAAAAAAAATCTGTGTGTTAATGATATTCAGAATCTAATTCAGTCTGGAATTCACATATGGTGTGGCATGCAGAATTGCATCACATTCTAAACGTCACCGTGCTGTCGGTCAGCCGGGTGAGAAGGGCAGCAGGTACATGGAAGGTGTAAAGGCAAGTGCAGCACATCCCAGCAGCACGCAGGGTTGCAGGTGTGGTGCTGTGCTCAGCAGCAGTGATGATGTCTGAGAGGAAACACCGTGGTGAAGGGGCAGGAGGAGCTGCTGCCACTGCCTGCTCAAAATACAATAATGGCATGAGAGGGCCTGGACTTGAGTGACAGCATCCCAGTGCAGGTAGTGATGTACTGAGAGGCTTGAAGGGGCTGGAATTGGCTGCTGAGAAAGAAAGGCAGAGGAAAAGTCAGGTGGGGATGTGAGCACGTGTGGCTGGGGAAAGGCTGTTACCAAAGTCCACAATTATTTTCAGGCACAAATCACCAGGGCATCATCAAAGTCCTGATTAAATCAGTGGGTGCAGGGTTTTTTTGTTTGGTTTTCTTTGTGGTTTTTTTTGTTTGTTTGGCTTTTTGTTTTTTGTGTTTTTGGTTGGTTTTTTTTGTTTGTTTGTTTGTTTTTTATTTCTTTGGTTTTTGTTTTTTTTTTTTATTGTTTCCTCTGGGTGATGTTTTGGATTTTTCTTTTAAAGAAACCCCCCTGCCAGATACCTTCTATGTGACAGAGACAACTTAAAGCAAATAGGATGTAGGGAAGAAAACCATCCCACTCTGCTTTGTTAGAAAAATGTGGATTAACTACTTTTGCCCGTAGGAGCACGCCAGCAAAACACTCAGTTATTTGCAACTTCAGAAAGGATAAAAATTATGGAGCCTTCTGGGTTGGCTCAGCCCGAGTGATGAGCAGACTTCATAAACTCTCCCTCTCCCTATTCAGAAGATGTTTTTTCCAGATTAATATTGGGACAAATATGCAAATGAAACTGCTGAATTAATCTTGTTCTTTTGAATACTGGCAAACATTTCTAACTGCTCAGTTTGAAGAGGGTTTGGCAGTAGTTTTGACAGATATTGACAACTCTGGAAATCCTGTGGTACGTCACTGAAGGAGCCCTTCCTGTTGGCAAAGCTCTGATTTAGGGCAAAATATTCCACTTGGGACTGCAGCACTCTGCATTTCAGTTGGGTGTTACCCATTTGTATATGAAGATACAGCTGCATTTCAGCCAAAAATGCCCTTTAATGCAGCTGGAGTTTCTTGGTGTGTAGAAGGTTTATAGGATGAAATCTATGAAATAAATACAACAATATTCTTAGTTCCCACACTGAGAGGGTATGGCAGAGTATCTTTACCTGCCTTTGTTTCAGTCATGCCTGGGTGCAGCAAGGGTTACTGAAGGCCTGCCCCAGAGAGGGGCTGGAGCCCAGCAGGAAACCTGAAACCCACACTGCCACTGGAATTCTTCATTTTGGCACCTTCATTCCACTCTCAATGCTGAAATAGCTCAATTTCTGACATGAAAACAAATTTTCAAAGAGGAATGGGAGCTCCCTCTCTGAAACCACCATTTCCTGTAAGTGCCAGGGATTTCAGTGGGTGTCTGGTGGCACTCTTGAGGCTTGGCTGTGAATACCATCTCTCTGTTGATCAAAAAAGCAAGCAGGAACTACTGTTCCCCTATTTTAGTTGTGTATATGTAAGTGTGTATTGATGAACACCCTCTCCTGGTTACCTCTCAACCCCTCCCAAATCTGGAGTCCTTTGTTCATCCTCCTCCCTTCTGCAGAGTTCATCATGTGAAAGGGGCTGCTTGCCGACACATCTCATTTCAGCCTAGACCTGCAACTGGTCCATGGCGACCAGGAGGATTTAGCCTTCTTTTTAGCAGAATTGGTATCAAATATTTTTTCAGTTCGTGGTAAAAACCTGCTGTTCTGTGACTTCTGTGTTGCCAGTCAGGAACCGCAGGCTGACGGTTCCTTTGAGTGTGAGCCCCTGCTTCTTTTGAGAGGGTGAGTCCAGGTAGCTTCAGACCTGGAGTTTATGTCTTTATTCGTTCATTTGTTTTAAAACCAACTGTAACTGTCTTGTCTTTATTTGGCTGTTACTAAGAAGTTTTATTTTTGCATAGCCCTGCATCCAGTGTTGAGGTGGTTTGGGATTACCATGAGACACTGAGGAGCCACACACCTAAAGGAGCAGCAGCCCTCCTTACCTGCCAGCACCCCAGTGTGAGACTCAGGGGCACCCAACAGCATCCTGGGACTGGTTGGATACAGGGCTGAGTTGTGGAATGGGTGTCCTTTGCTGATGGCTTTCATCAGAGCTTTAGGGGGAGAGACCGGCTGTGCCCTGAGGGCCTTCTGTTAGTTTCCAATAATAATTCACAGATGTCTTGTGGAGCATGGAGTTTAAAAATTAGGTACCTAAAAGGTACTGGATCCTGGCAGTTAAATTTCATCTTACATAAGGATTGGCACTTAACAACCATAAAGAAGTGTTCACTTCTCTTTAGAGTTTTAAAGTAGGTTTTTTAACCTGTTCATAGCTTTATCTGCTAGAAATGACTCACTAGAAAGTTGTAATATCCCTCTCCCCTTTGATAACAAGATCTGTTTGTATAACATAAAATACAGAATTTTAATTAGTGGCATTTTAAAGTCTGTGGTAGAGCTGTCGTTAGAAGAACAATACTACCCTTTCCAGCATCACAGGCCAAGATAATCACAGGTGGAAGAGGGTTTGTGTTATGAGGAATAAAAATTTGCATCAAGGGCATTCTTGGGTCTTTCCATTTCCATTTTTGTCATGTCTGCTCTTTGCTGTGCTCCACATCAGCCTGTCTCTTGTGCTAGTGATTGTGCTGCGCTACTCTTGTACAAGGCTGAGTTTTGGTGTCTCCTGGTCTGGTTACTCCTGGTCTGCCTCTGCACCCTTTTCTCTGAAAGCACAAAGGTGAGAAAGCTATCTAGAAAAATGAGACACTTGTAATTCTTAGGTAGTCCAGATACATGGGCACTTTGAGATGATCCCCACCGCAGATTAACTACAGTTTAAGTCAGGAGGGATCACAGCAGCAGTGGGATCTCTCACCAGCGTTGTTTCTTGGAGCCAAGGAGACTCTCTTTTGTCTTAAAAAAAAGAGATATGAGCCAGAGAGGATCTTTTCTGATGCTGAGAGCAACTTACCCTGGTGCCTGTGAGTGTGTGCATGTGTGTGATAACATTTTGGTATAAAAGACTTTGAAACCAACTACATTTTTTTCTTTCTTTAAAGTGGAACTGAGAAAAACTGGTTTTCTGCTGTTGCTCACAAGAAGGACAGCAATATCTTTATGGGCATCACTTTCATATTTCTGAAATACAAATGCTAAATCCCTTCAACCTGCCTGCAATGAGTGGTGTCATCATTTTGCTGCACAGAAGTGACTGTTGACTTCTTGTAGAGCTGCTGGAGTTAGGAACAGGCAGACAGCACTTATCCCCAAAAACCTAGAGTTATACAGGTGTGGATTTTCTTTTTCTCTAATCCTACTTTCTCTCTTTGCATATACTTGAAGACAATGTGTGTGACTGACTTGTTACTGGTGTACTCTGGTGCTGGGCTATTAGCAGTCCTTTCATTGCAGAAGAAATGATGCAGAAAGTTAGAAAAGGAAGGAAATTGCTTTCAGGCAGCCCAGCAGCATTGCTGTTTCTGCTGGAGGAGGTGTTCGTACCAGCACGGAGCCAGCTGCAGGCCAGCACTCAGTGCCAGCAGCCCTGGTCAAGGCTGGCAGCACTGGCAGTGTCCTTTGGTTGTATTCCTGTTGTATTCCTGCAAGGGAAGGATGTTGCTGCGTGAAAGAAATGAAGTGTGAGCACTGAGCAAAAGGAAGAATTAAATCTGAAATTATCTTTTAAAAGGACTGCATGGATTTCTCAGATTTCATAATGTTTTTTATTTTTGGATGCATTGCTGCTCCGTTCCTTATCTTCATCCCAGTAATGCAAATGATCATGAGGAGGAAAAAGAACAATCAGTGTTCCTTGCCCATGGAAGTATAAAAAGGGGGTAATGTTGCTAGGAGACATGTTCATTAGTGTGCACTTCACTGTACAACCAGAAGGATTCTGCACATGTGCAATGCACGAGATGTCTGTGCAGAAATACAGAATTAAAAGCAGCACCGATAAAGTCAGTCAAGACATTTTCCAATGAGTTTTCCTTGAGTGCTTGGAAGAAACCTCATGGCCTGGATGACTTGGTGACATCTTTACTTAGGCTCTGTATTTCTATGTCTTAACGCAGGAGGGAGTGAAAAACAGCTTATTCAACATTATATTATCACTATTTTCTCCAGCTTTGCCATTAGTTTTTATCATTTCTCTTTGTATCTGTTATGTATGTGAGAAATTTTTCTCTTCTTAAAGTTTTTTGCTGTCCTTTGTGAGACAGTTTAAGCAACTGTGATGCAAAATTATGATAATGCACCAGTAACAGGAGTTGTTGTGAAGTGTGCTTGACTTCCCCAGCCAATTAGTTCTTGCCTCAAGTTGGCTGACACATGTGGCAGAAGTTATAGAAGAACACTGGGACATGGACATCTTCGGCCTCGAGAGGATGTGGCTGTAGGCCTGGGAAAGCAGCAGAAAACACCCCCTGTGTCCTTGGGCCAGGCCTGGGAAAGCAGAAGGAGTTGAAGAAAACAACCAAGAATAGCAGGAGTGTGTTTTGAGATTTGCCAGCATGAGGAGAGGGGATGTCCACCTACCAGAAGATGGGCTAAGACTGATGGACAAGAACACCCAGCCAATGATGGGTAGCAGAGACACTTATGGACAGTAGTAGAATAGTATAAAAGTTAAGCTGTGTGTGAATAAAGTGTCTTTTGCCTTTTGCTTTTACTTTTCCTGACAAAGTCTTGAGCCTGTGTTTATTTGACCGTTACTACCAGAAATCATTTGTCAAACATTAGAGAACATTTTTACTCATTGGAACAACACAACTCGCTTGGGAAAAGAGAGCTTCGTGCCAGAGGTAGTGCCACAGACAGATCTGGGGCTTGCCAATGGCTTGAAAGGTCCAAGGGATTTGTGCTTTAAATTACTGGGCACAACGTGCCCCTGTGCTCTGCTCCCCAACAGGAATGGAGCTGTCAGGCTGTAGTTGTTCAGGGATGTCACATTTGCTTCTCTCCTCTGCTGGCCTGGTTTGGATGTGTCTGAAGGCTGCTCAGATGGCCGTAGCCACGGGGCTGGTGGAGCTTTCCTGTGCTCCCATGAGAGAGGGTGCTGCCTCTTCTACAGTACCACCCCCCTGGTTTTATATGAGGCATTAAAAGGGCTCGCTGGCACGGAACACAGACTCTGACTCTGTGTCATGAGACAGGGTCTCTCTCTGGCCCACTCAGTGCTTTGCCTCCTAAAAATAAAAGAAGTTTACAGATGTCTAAAGAGCACAAACTGAGAGGCCAAGAGAATGCAATAGGCTCATGGCTGCCAGTTGCAGCACTCCTTGTACTGGTAATTACCGTGTAGGTGAGATGAACCCCATTGCTGTCAAATCTGGCAAGTACAGGTTGAGGAGTGGACATTTCCAGACTTTAAAAAAAAAAAAAAAAAAAAAAAAAAATTCTTTGCTCCTTCCTCTCTTCTTTTCCAGTCTTTGGCTGTGCCAAGAAGTTGTAGAAAGAAGTTGCTGGGTTTTGCCTATGTAAAGTTCTGTTTGGAAATCTGGGTAGTCTGGAAATAAATCTGTTGTATATACATTAAACTTGGGTCTCTGCCACTAAAGTGGAGGAAAATGGTTTGAGAAAGGAGCATTGGGATACATGATGGCTATGTGCCATATGGTATGGCCGTAATACATGCTGAAATACGGGTCATTATTAAGAGACAGAGAAATGAGTGCAATTAGTCATGGTGTTAGTCAAATCCAACATACCGAGTTCACTCATTCATTCTGATTTATATTTTAACTTGCCGCCTTTCCCTCATTACAAAGAGAGGTATACACCCAGCCTAGCCTGTTGTGAAACCGCTGCAGGCTCCAGCTTTGTGTGGAAATGGGGAACAAGGAGCAACAGCTGGATCTGGGTTTTCAACAATATAAAGCAAAGTCCAAATTCTGTCTGTGTCCCAGGATGCAATGACCTTAATGCAACTAGCTGATATGAATGAAGATATTCAGATTCTCTGCTGGTGGTGGATCAAGATTAAAAACATCCCTAAATGTCCTTAATAATGAAAGCAAATATCCATAATCTAACCTGGGAAATTGTGTGCAAAAATGCTCAGGCATGCAGCCTTTTACTGACCTGTTGCACCAAAACACTTCTGTCTCCACTATGATTAAACAGGTCAGTGAATTCACCTTGAAGCAAGTGCTGGGACTTCTCCAGCTTCAATGACTTTAGCAATGTCTTCAGAAAGAAAAGGAGAAAATATATTTTGTATATCTGGATGTACAGTCCTAAAAGATGATGAATAGTCTCTTTGAGGGTGCAGGTGAATGATAAGCTAAGTGTCTAATGTAATAGTCATGAAGCTGAGGAATGCTTGGTAGTTTTCTGGGCATGGCTTAGTGTGAGGACTCCATAGATTTCAATTCATAGTCCAATATGTACATGTGTAAGCTCTTCCCCTGGAAGACACACTCTGCCTTTGTTGCTCTTTCTCCCAAGAACAGGCAATGATGAAGAGTAGACTGTGTAATTCAGAAAGTCTGTCTCTGCGTTGGTCCTTCCCCAGTGCACCAGACTGGTGTAATTGTTCATGCATGTCTCTGTGTTGGTCCTTCCCCAGTGCATCAGGCTGGAGTAATTGTTCATGCATCTCTCAGATTTGTGGCTTTATCCCTTTTTCTGTTGTGTCAACCGGGATGTTCTGATTGTCTTCAGGGATGGAACTGCTTCCCGAGGGCCTCTGGCAGATGCTTCAGGAAAAAAGATCCTGAGGTCATTTCAGCCTTCACTAGGATATCATAGGATCATAGAATAGAATCATAGAATCAATTGGGTTGGAAAAGACTTCCAAGATTGTCAAGTCCAACCCTCAGTCCAACTCCAGT
>VWZG01004248.1:38648-54289 GCA_013396735.1 Grallaria varia | reverse complement strand
CCCGCTCCAGCACCTCAATATCTTTCTTGAACTGAGGGGCCCAGAACTGAACACAATACTCCAGGTGTGGCCTCACCAACGCAGAGTCCAGGGGAAGGATCACTGCCCTGCTCCTGCTGCCCACGCTATTGTTGATCCAGGCCAGGATCCCATTGGCCTTCTTGGCCATCTGGGCACACTGTTGGCTCATGTTGAGCTTCCTGTCACTCAGCACCCCCAGGACCTGGCACTTGGCCTTATTGAACTTCATCCCATTGGAATCAGCCCATCTCTCCAATCTATCCAGATCCCTCTGCAGAGCCCTCCTGCCCTCCAGCAGGTCAACTCTCCCTCCCAACTTGGTGTCATCAGCAAATTTGCTGATGATGGTCTCAATCCCCTCATCTAAATCATCAATAAAGATGTTAAACAGGACTGGACCCAACACTGACCCCTGGGGGACACCACTGGTGACCGGCCACCAGCTGGATGCAGCCCCGTTCAGCAGCACTCTCCGGGCCCGGCCCTCCAGCCAGCTCTTAACCCAGCAGAGAGTATTGAACAGGCTTCAAAAGCTGCAGGAAGAGGATCTGCAAGTTAGCTTGGAAAGTAGTGTTTCTCTACAAATTCCATGGAGACTACTGGTTTCGTGTTGTTCTTCCAGCATGCAACAGCAGCAGGGCATGCATTCTACTGCTCTGAGTACCTCAGCACCTGAGAGTACAGACCAATGTCTGGTGCAAGGACTTGTCTGTCACGGATCATTTACCAGCTGAATGTAAGTTGGAGCAGTTGCTATTGATTGGGTCATGCTGAAAAGAATACATAAGCAAACACAAACTTTTCCTTCTCTCTATTGCAAATGCTGCATCAGAATTAGAGGTGATAGTAAATGCCATAAACGTATGGTATGAAGCACTACTATGGCTAGTTGGAGTTAGCAGGTCCTGGACTCCACCACAGCCACAGGATTTTAGTTTGGTTAGCAGACACTGAGCAGTGTCAGCCCTCACAATTTGTTAATTGATCCCTTATCAGTAAAGTGCAGCTGTTGATTCAGTTGTTGCTGCTCTGCTTTTCAGGTAGAAAATTAACTATGTCAAGATATGGAAAAACCCAGATAAAGAAGTAAAAGCCACTATAAACATTTTTGCACAGTAAAATTTGTTTATGAATCAATAAAACTATGAGTTAGTGTTTGGATGTTCTTCATCTTTACAATTGTACTTTGGGAGTCAATGAACTGTTCCACCATGCACCAGAACTGGTGTAAAATCTCCCACCGATTTCCAAACAGACTTTGGATCAACTCCAGATGGTTATTTTGAACTCCTGCAGAGAGAATCCTGATCCAAAAGTGAAATGGGAGCAGACATTTCTTCCTAGTGCCGTCCTGGCCTTGAAACGCTGCAAGTAACAGAATGCACCTTTTTTTTTTTTTCTTTTTCTTTTTAAAGGAAAAATAATTTCTTTAATTCTCTCCTGATCTGTCACATCTAGTATGCTAGAATCGCTACATCTTGTGTTGTTGTTTTTATCATAGTAAGACTGGATTTTCCCCGCCTCCATTACCCAGGCACCAAACTCCTTGGCTCAGGGAAGTTTAAGTGAAAAGGTAGGTGTTGTGCAAGTAGAAGCAAGGTCAGCAGTGAAATAAAATATTTATTCCTGAATGTCCCAGAGAGCAGCAGGATTCATGTGATGTTTGCCTGGAACACAGTTGTTGATGTTCATGTTTGGGGCCAAAACCTGAGCCAGTAGTTAATGTCATGCACACATTTCCCAAGCATCCCAAATAATAGTTTTTGTGTGCAGCCATCATTTTAATATGATTTTTAAAGAGACAGATAAAAATGGCGAATCCTTAGTACACAAATTTTGCACACTGTTGAAGCATGCATTTCAGAGGAACTGGAGGCTCCAAAAAAAGGAGCTTCTGCAGCCAGTGGAGTACAGTGCCTTTCTAGGGAGGGTGTCACCTCCTCACACTGTCCTCATGGGCATCTGGCTCTTCCCTGCTCCAAACAGGTGTCCTGTGGGCAGGTGACCGGCTCACACCAGCACCACGGAGGGGCCTGTTGCTACCTGAGATGGATGCAAAGCCCAGGTAAGCTCTGGCAGGCACATGGCAGACACCACACTCAGACACAACAGAGCTGTTTGGTATGGATGGGTTGGTGGAAGAAGGTGCTCCTTAAATCAGGATAAAAGCGTTTATGTAAGAGCTGTATCTTAGTTGTGCCATCACTCATGGCTATTGTGAGGGAAACTCATGGACACCACGAACTGACCAATATGATCAAGGTAATGCCATTTATTGTTGTGAAAACACCCCTTAAATAACCCAGATAGCTCACACACTGCACACACACTGCAAACCACCACGTGACTGGTTAATGCCAATAACACACAACTCTATTGGTGTAAAATAAAGTCCTCATGATCTCTCTCTGTGCCTGTTGTTTTTCAATATTCTGCTGCAGCTTCTCTAAGTTTACATTATTCTCCCTGTTGGTCTCCACAGAGGCTTCTTAAAAGTAGCTTCTCACTGCAGTCTTAAAGGCCTGGCAGCATAACTGCATCTAAAGCACTGAGGTCGCTCACATGTCCATTTTCTGCAAGAAATTTCCCAACACATGGCTGCTTCCAAAACCAGCATTCCTTCATCTCTCTGCCCGTTCCTTTTACCCTGAGAAACTGCGGGGAGCCCCCAGCAGGGCTGATCACTTGGGCAGCTCCATAGAGGTCGAGCAGGTTCTGATCTAAGTCTGAGACTGGCTTCCTGACAGCACCCAGAGCTCCTCTGACACGTGCCTGCTCCAGGCAACGCAGTTTGCACGCTGTACCCCTCCTTCATACTGCTTGAATTGCAGCTTATTTTATTTCTGCTTAAAATACTTGAAAGAAATGAACACCACCGTGGACTAAATGCTGTGTGACATCTGAAAGCTTCTGCTGACGGCACTGATTGGAAAGGGAAGCACCAAGTGAGTGTTTCAGCCTGCAAAAGTGGAAGGTACGAAGAAATAAACTGATTTAAGCCAGATTTAATTTTACTGCAGGATATGGCCTTGTGCTGTAAGTTTAATGACAAAGGACATTCTTAGACATTCGACAAAATTTTGGCAAATGGGACCATGAGCAGTTGATACGTTGGTTATAAACTTCTGATGTCATAGCTTCCAATAACTTCCACTTAGAAATAACAAATAAATAAATAAATCCTTCTTTTCTTATACCATTACTTATACCATTACAACTGCTTCTAGCTTCAGAAAAGGCAGAAAGTGTTTTTTTATCAGCAACTAGTTGTCACCCTAACCAGTTACTAGTACAGTAAGTACATTTATTAGCAGTAACTCTAATAGCAATTTTTTTTCCTACCATTTCTACTCTCTGCTGGAGGAGAGGCTAAAAGTATCATCCCACCCAGCAGTGGTATGGCAGTGAGTACAGATGTGGGAATAAAAAGAACAAAATACTAGACTACAAGTCTGTGAGGAGTCAGCAGCAAGGCTTTTTCTGTGTTTCTGTACAACCTAGCATAGTAAGGCCTTGTTCCTCATTAGATTTCCTAGACACTCCACAGACATATTTAAAAAAATGTCCTGCTAGTATAGTCTGCTTATGCTCTAACAGAAGTGGTGCCATTTTTGAGCTCTTCCTCCGTTTATACACAACCCTTAATTTGAAGGAGAGAAATGATGAATGGATGAATTAGAATTTATAGAGCTCAGATGACTTCTCACAAGGTTTTGTAAAAGCAAAAGAGAAAATAATTAGTAAAGCTGGCCTGGATGGTTTAGGGCTCTTTGTTTCCTCTGTGTGGAGCTTGTGCTGGGAATGACTGATAATTCCAGCCTGGAGGAGACCGCTGGGTTTGCTACCAGCTCATGAGTATTTGACCATCACAGCCAAGCGTGGTAGGGTGTTAGGAGCTAGTGCCTGTCATAGTCACCCGCCTGAGTGTTTACAGGACAAGCACAAGGAGCCAGGGTTGTTACTGGGCCCGGTGGCTTTAGCTGCACAAAGTTCAGTCCTTGTGATTGTGGATTTTCCTGCAGCCTTCACCTGGGTGTGGGCAGACTGCTGGGGCTGGGCTGTACCTGAGCACTCCCTTAAAATCAGGGGCATTTAGTTTCATGTAAGTGTCACAAAGTGGGAAAAAATACAACAGTGGGAAAATCCATGAACCCCTGTGCCTCTTTGTCTTTGAAGGTGAGAGTGTGAAACAATAGCCTTTCTTTAAGAGCTAATCTGAAACCAGGAATACATGGATTAAATTAGTTTAACAGTTTCTTAGCAAGCAGCAGATATGAGAAGGGTGTGACATTCGTAGCTGTCCCCCTGCTACCAGCACTTTGAATAAGTCAGGAGACCTGAACAGAAAATGTTAAAAAATGAAGGTGAAATTTTGTGCTTTTCCAAACAATAAAATAAATTACGCAGACTCCTGTGATGTTTAATGGAGGAGCAGGAGTGCCCAGTGTTCTCTCATGCATATTGTATTATCAAAGGAACAAAAAAAAAATCACTGATTTTAATGATTAAAAAAACCCCTTGCAATGCAGTGTTAAGAAGAGGATGCAGTAATGGCTTTGCACCTGGGAATACTGGAAGCAGAGAAGCGATTACACTTGATTGCAGCACCGAAACTTGATTGGATTTGTCACGGTTGGGTCCTTCTGGAGGCAAAAAAGTAAAAAAAAAAAAAAAAAGTTGAAAACGTAGAGCTACCAAACAGGAAAGCACAGTGAGTGAAGCTGTAAGACATTGTGATGTAAGTTCAGTGCAGTGTTTGAGAGTGAATTAACAAAATACCCTTTAAATCTGGGAATAAAATTGAAGTGATATCAATTAAAGTGCTATCAGGCTGTCTGGAGGGAAACCAAAGTGACAGTGAAAAAAAGGGTCTTGGGGAATCTGTGGCTTCAATGCACAGAGCGGGGACTGACCAGCAGGGTTGCATGTCAGATCTAATTAGAGCTATGATTTCTGTGCTGTTTTTCTGTTTTCCTTGTTCCTGTGGTCACTGCAGGAAAGCGTGCTGGCCTGCTCTGGGTGTGAGGCAACTGCAGTGGGAGCTCCAGGGCCACAAAAAGGGCAGACAAGAGTAAGTCTTTCATGGCTTGCTGCTGGATGTTCTCCTGGGCACTCCAGTGAAGATCAAAGTGCAAATGCTCGGGGAACAGTCGTGTGTTTTGCATGAAATCACTGTGTAAAATGCATTTGGGTGTCCACTCCTTACTCCCACCCTCGCCAGAGAAAAGCTGTGATTTACTTACTGGCTGTCAAATACTGCACTGCAGGAGCCCAGGAGCGGCTTTCGGGTGTTGAAATGGAATTTATGACAGCGCCAGTATCAGGGTTGGAGTTCAGAGCGAAATCCCAGAAGGAAGGTCTGGGACTTCAGACACAACTCTTTCTGCATGTTTTCTGTTGCTTGGTGTGGTTCTGGCTCACGGCTGGAGTGCTGGCTGTGATAATTAGGTTCATCATCATCATCATGGCTTGGCTTCGTGAACGAAGATTTGGGCAGGGCTCTCCCCGTGCTTGCTGCAAGTGCTGGTGGCTAAAGAGGCCGATGAGAGACAGGCAAGTCCAGTTGCAAAAGGCACAGCAGAAAGTCTCCACAGGCAGTGTTGTTGAGGCAGGTTCTTTCTGCGCTGTCTTTTCTCCTCCAGACTGGTTCTGTGTGCATTCTCAAAGGAATCAGCAGCGTTATGGATGGTGTGTCTCCATGTCTCCCGACTGGAGGCCAGAGTGGGCCATTGATGGTAGTCAATATGGCCAAGGCTGAGGTATTGTTTCAGAGCGTCCTTGTATCTCCTCTTCGGGGCTCCTCTCTTGTGGCAGCCGGTGGCAAGTTCACCATAGAGCACGATCTTAGGGATCTTCCTTGTGGAACAGAGGATCCTTTTGGTTTTTATTTGTAGAAAACTTAAAATATTCAGTGAATGCAGCAGCCACCTTTTGAGCTGAGTGTGTATCTGTGTTCCTGCCTACCTGGAAAGCCTCCTGGGGATGCTCTCCAGTGCCTAGTGAGCTAGAATGTCTGCACTGATTCTCACGAAACTGATATTTTTGGGATCCTTTTCTTGCAAAAAACATGAAATGAGAGGGAGAGCTCTTTCATCCTGGCATAGATTTGAAGCACATCTGTGCTTCAAAATTCTGTTATTTTCCCATGGATAGGGAGTTTAATTTTCTTCTCTGCATTAGACAATGAGATTTTCCAAAGCTTTTAGGTTTGCTGGGAAGACAAAAGCCCTGAAAGCTTTGAAATGCTTGAATATTACAGCAGCAGCATCTTAGAAGCCTCAGAAGACTTTATATGGGTGTAGGGGATAGCAGCTATTCTCTCATTACTAGGAAAAAAGCAACTAACTTGGGGATAAATGTCTGTGCTTGAAACAAGTGTTCATCCTCTGATTCTATTAGTGGGTTTTGTGAATGCTGTTCATTCATTTGAGTACAAGAATCTCACTACAATTTTGTGATATATAATCATCCCTTCAAATCAGACAGCAATTAGCCCACCAAAATTTTTAAAATTTATCTGTCTCTAACAATAAACTGTATCAAACTAGATGAATTTGAAAATGTCCCCCCCCCCACTTCCCCTATGCCAGCCTCCTTCTCTTCCTACACAAAAATGAGCAGTTTAATTTACATTCTGTTTAAACTTTGGGGAGAATTATTCCTGGAGCCCAATAATTCTCAGTGTGGGTTCTGTGAGGCGGCTGTGGATTTTTAATTACAAGGTAAGGTATCTCATGATAGGGTGGAACACCTACCACTTTAAGACTAAATAATTGCTGTTTCAGGATTTGTAAACTTTTGGCAAAGTACGTCAGTGTGTTGGCGAGGGAGGAATTCACTTGCTGTTGTGATGTTCTGGTAGTTTCTGGGGAACAGCAGTGGGGGTGGCACAGCTGGCTGCCAGAAACCAAAGCTGCTGCTGCAGCAACGGAGTTCCAAACGGAGAATGGATCCTACATCCATGGTTTTATACTTTGTTGGTGTCCTTTGTCCCTGAATTAAGAGGTGCACCACGTAACTCAGGAAAAACATCGTGCCTTAAAGGGGTTGAGTTGGGAGTTGGGAAGAGCTGTGGAGCTGCTCTCAGAGAAGGGCCTTTACATGTAAAAAACAGCAATTGTAATGCTGAAGTTCAGATCCTCAGCCCTGAAGTCCCAGCTACTTTAAAACTTGACTTACAAACTCAGTTGTCTGTCAAATGAAAATCACGTGTTCAAGTGCTGAGTGCTGCTTCCCTACCCAGAAAATCAAATGTGTCTTTAAATTAGGATGTACCTTATGTTTTAAAGACCATACAATACTTAAAATTCCGTGTGCAATCACTGAAGAGTTTTGATAATAAATAGAAAACTTAGAAGAAACATTAATTTGTTTTGTTTACCATTTCAATTTGCTTGTTGTTCAGTGTTCAGGTTTCTTTCTTTTTTAAAATCTTTGCAGTAAGAACAGAATTTGTTCTGCTTCTCTAAAGAAGGATTTTTATTGTGGTTTTCCCCCTGTAGCACTTGTTTATGTGGCAGAGAGAACAACGGCAAATGAACAAGAGAGAGAAATTTCTTTTCTTTCGAGATAGATTGGAATAGGAAAGGCATTTTTTACTGAAATGTGTATTTTCTACGATGTTTACCAACAGCAGCAGCTGTTTTGCAGAGCTCTCCAGAGATCTGGGCATCCATAGCACTGGCAACAGCAGCGTTTCTCATGGTGTTATCATTGCATGTACTGTGAGAGCAGAAAAAGCTGAGACAGGAGGGGTGGGAAGGGGTTGGGACCCCCGGGAGATGGCATTGCTGCTGGAGAGCTGCTCCCAGGCTGTGGACGGAGCAACGCTGGCTGTGATCTGGCAGCGTGGACATGGACAGCCATGGAAAGGTCACCGTGGTTTCCTTCTGGAGCTTGGCCTCTAATAGAGATTTATTGACATAGGGAATTGCATAAATAGGACCTACAAATCTTCAGAGGCTTCTGGTCTCAGAGTTTCCCTCAGGATTTGTTGTTCCTGACTCCTTGCAGTGTCCAATGTGTTCAAACCTCTCCTCAGGTGCTAGGATGGGCACAAAAAGCATAGACTGGACTTTCAAAAAAGTGAAAGTGGGGAGTGGTTAAAAAAGTAACAATTTGTTTGTCATTACTAAAGCCATGATTTACTGCTTCTTATTTTGATGAATTTTCACTCTCAAGAGAGTTGAGAGTGACAACTTATAAACTTCTCCAACCAGAGGCTCAGCAAGTACTTTTGTCACCAAAATGTTTCTTCAGCACAATAGAAAAGCAATGACTATTGCTGCGAGAGTTCCCTACACAAGGCATAGGGTTTGTACAAGGATGGGTTCAGGTTCTGGCTCTGAAGACACTCACGGCTATGGCTTTCCAGGGTAGAAATTTGAACTTGTAAGGTCTGGCTCCACTTGAGTTTAGTCTCATAGCAGTGACCTGTATTTCCTTCCTACACTTTGATTATACTTACTTGCTTTCTCTTTAACATTTTTCCTTTTCACTGTATGAATAGTACTGGTGAGTTCTCTTTTTAACGGACCATTTAAAAACTCATGAAAAGCAGGACTGTACATGTGCAACCTAAGCACTGTTGTGTGCCCTCCTAAGGAAACTGGCTCTGTGGCTCCACTGGTGCTGGTGTCCCCTGGGCAGAAGGGACAGAGGGCAGAGCCAGTGGTGTCAGAGGAGCATGCTGCATCCCTGGCAAAGGTGCTGACACCCACAGGGTAGCTCTCTGTGATCGTCTGCTGTTGTGCCCCATCTACTGGGTGACCCCTATCTGCTGACCTTTTATTCTCAGTTGAGTAGTATATTGCCTGTAACGGAGATTGCATTTAGGTCTACTCCACTGCTTGCTTGGTCATAGAACTATCAGCTGTTTTAGAGGATTTTAAAATATATTTTAATATTTGATGGTTAATTAAAAATAGTATTTAACACTTTTCAGCAAAGAAAGAAACAATGAATTATTCAAGATTCCATTTTATCTTCTGAACTAGAGAGTGCTGATGTATAAATAATGTATAAGTATTGCTGAATTTACAGCCTCATCCCAGTTTGTATTTAGCCCCACAGTGAGTGGGAAGGGGGGGACAGTAAAACAGGAGGCAGCTGTGGCTCATGGTACTGCCCTGTTACCAGGTGAAGCACTTTTCCTTAAAAATCCCCAGTAGTGACCTGAGCCCTTAAGAAAGTACTGCAAAGAGCAGAGCCTGGCTGAGGACCACTGAACTCCTCAGTGAGCTTTGTCTCTGTACTGAGCGAGATGCCTTTAGGCCCAGGAGCACCCCAGGGCCTTGGAGGGTGCAGGATGTCTCTTGGTCCTTCCCAGGAGCAAGTCACGACTCTTTGGAAAGGGTCTGTGATGGACCAAAGGGCTTTGTTTTGTGAGATGCAGTCAGAAACGTTTACAGTTTTTTTGTTTGCTGGGAAAACTGCTTGTGTTAGCAGTCAAAATCTCTGTGAGTAGGGGTGGCTGGGAGTAAATAAAGCATTAGATGTGCTGCTCGGACTTCTCCCTGTGAGGCTCTCCAGTACACGGATAACTCCTTGTAGCATTTAAATGTTGGTGTGGTCTTGGCTTTCCCTTGCATGCGCTGTCTAATAGGCTGATGGCCATGGATTTGTGTTCCTTCCCAAGCAATCCCTCTGAGACTTCTGCAGAAGTAGTCAGCAGCAAGACGGCATGTTGTAATCCCTTCAGCCAGTTTGAACAGGAAGACATCTCTCACTGCCATGACAGGTTCACTGAGCGATCACTTGAGACCTCCTTTAAAAATTAAAAACCACCACTGAAATCTTCTAGGCTGCTGTAAGACGGAGTGTATGTAGCCCTCAAGTGCTGAAATAGAACTTAGTGCTGCTCTAAGTAACAGAAAGAAAAATGGCATCTTTAAAAACTTGTTCACCAGGTCCAAATGTGTAAGTTAATTCAGTACATTGTGTGTAAATATAACAAATATGGTGGCAGAACAAAGGAAAGAATATTTTCCAGATCCTCAGTGATTCAGCCTGAAAGCCTCTTGGGAGGAAAACAGCTCAGTTTTCCCTAGGAAATGATCAACAATCCTATGCTTTCCATTTGGAGAACATATGCTGAAGTTACACCTCATAGAGACATAACACGGTTTGTGGGTTGGACCTATATCCAAATCAGATTTTTTAGATGAACTGGGGTAAGAGAAACCCTGGATGCATTCTCCTGCACAGAAGCCCCAGTGAGAGGAATTTTCCATATTTTTCTGAGTGCTGTGTTGGTCTGTGGTTTGTTTCTGTGCCCAGGACTAGGCAGTGATGCTGAGTTCTTTATGTAACCAGAGATTTGGTTGAAGCACTTTCCCTCCCACCGTGTACCTTCCGTGATTTATCATCTGGGATCACGGAGGGTTGTTGTGCTGCCCACTCTGTGCTGAGCTCTGGCTGTTTCAGGCCTCTTTGGCAAAGAGCTGAAGGTTTTGCTGATAGAACTGGCAGTGTTCCAGCCTCCAGGCCTCCGGAATGTGCTTCACAAGAAGTTTGCTTAATGAGGGAAAACTTGAACAGCATGGACAGAAGGGAAAAAAAGAAATCTAACCAGAATTGCAGAGGAGACACACTGGGCTTTGTGTTTGGGAAGAAACACCAGCATAGCCATGAAACTCTGTAAATGAGTTGGTGTTTAGCAGCAACTTGAGATGTGCTTACTTCTCCACGGACACCCCCTTGTCGTGGGGGAGGACCTTGCGTGCCCTTATGAGGTTGTGAGCTATGCTGGCGGTGGCCATGCCTCTGGTAGGGTCTCCCATGCTAGTCAGGTCTCAGCTGAAGGGTCAGACAAAGTGTGTCCACGGGCAGGATGGGCTCACCAGCCTCCTGGCAACCATCCTAGGAGAAGGACAACTCTAACTCCAAACCCGGGCAGATGGAGCTCGCTTAGCCCTGTAAGGCCATCCATCTAAGAGAAGGATACTCTAACTAANTGGAAGCTGCAGACCAACCCTGCAGGTGGTTCAGGAGCCACCAGCGCGCTTGCAGCAAGCGTGGGTAGAGTCCTTCCCAATTCTTCGTTCATGAAGCCGAGCCATGATGAGATGTGCTTGTGTCTCTGCACCCTGGAAACACCTGCAGCGCTGTCTGAACTGCACTGACTGCTCTCTGGTCTTTCAGCTTTGTGATCTCTTCAAGAAAAAATTTCTTCCGAGGTTTGGTGTTTGCCTGTTATGGTCAATAATTACACGGACTCTGTCTCGGGGGAAGACAAAGACAATTTATTCAAAAGAAGTTCAGTGCAATATAGGTTTGGTGTAATTAGAAGGTTGGGTTATGCTAAAGAAGGGACGGGCTAAGCTAATCAAGAGAATACATTATGTTAACTAATGTTAACTAAGGCGGGAGACCTTCATCCATTATTCATGGACACAAGGTGGAGGGGGACAATAAGTCTTGCCAAACAGGTTTTGGGTACAGGACAGGGAATACACACAAACTACAAATCTTGTCAAATGCAAATAGTCTTTGGAGGTCTGGAGATGGGTTGATGTCTGCAGATGGGATAAGGGATCAAATCTCATCTTCCCTGGAAGGCTTCCTGCCTTTGGGTATTTGTCCAAGGCTTTGCAGATATCTTGGCCAGGCTCCTTGTTGCTGGTTTCTGCCCTCACATTTGCCCACACTCTCCCCATCCCCCCAAACACACACACGCCAGCACTGTTTTTGCCTTTCCTGTTTGTGCGCAAATACATCCTGGGAACACAGGTGATATATCCTGGGATTAATGGCAGGGCCACAAACTGCCAAACTCACTTAAGGTACCCACATGTCTGCAGTGAGGACCTGAATGTAGAGATGGATGGCCCGTGGTTCACAGCTCACCCAGAGTTTGTAAGCATTTACAATCAGTCAGTTAGCCACTGTCCATATTTCCTCTGGACTCCCTGGAGTTCTTCCCTGGCATTCACTGGAAGGAGACAAGTATCGTGCTGATGAGTGGTACAAACAGATGTAGGAGACCCCACCAGAGCCTACAGCCACCAGCTTTGTGAGGAGGAAGACACCTGATGTCAGCTGACATCCCTGTGTGTGACCTCTTTTTCCCTGGCACACGAGACACATTTCTTCCTCCTGAGACATCCTGTGGGATGAGATTTTGCCCAGGAAACAGCACTGGCCTGCAGATGTGTGTGAACACACTTGTGTCTGAAGCTGGGCTTCTGGATGGAGAAAAGCTTTGACCTGACACTGGTTGTGGAAATGGTCAGAGTAATAGGTGTGGAGAGGGTCAAAATATTTGGGCATTTGTTTACCAGAGGTCCAAACAAACTCTTAAAGGTGCTGACTCTGAACTTCATTTCTTACGTAGATAGATGTACATATACATACAGACTCCCAGGATATGCTGAGTCGGGAAGGACCCACAAGGATCATGGAGTCCAACCCTCAGCCCTGCACAGGCCCATCCCCAGAGTCCCACCCTGTGCCCCAGAGGATCATCCAAATGCTCCCTGAGCTCTGGCAGCCTTGGGCAGTGCCCACCACGCTTTGGGGGAAGAACTTTTTTCTAATCTCCAACTTAACCCTGCCCTGGTAGAACTCCAGACCATTCCCTGGGTGCTGTCCCTGGTCCTCACAGAGCAGAGATCAGTGCCTGCCCCTCCTGAGGAAGTTGGACCTGCAGTGAGGTCTCCCCACAGTCTCCTCTTCTCCAGCTGAACACACCAAGTGCCCTCAGTGCCCTCACATGCTTCCCATCAAAGTCCTTCACCAGCTTTGTTGTCCTCTTTGGACACTCGCTAAGATCTCAGTACCTTTCTTACACTGTGGCACACAGAACTGCCCCAGTATTGCAGGTGAGGCCACCCCAGAGCAGAGCAGAGCAGGACAACCACCTCCCATGCATTTGTGTCTACACACATTGACTAGGAAAAAATGACTGGAGAAAGAGCACCCTAATTCTTCAAGAATGCCAAGGGACTGGTACGTAGTGGTACTACTTTCAATGAAAACTAAAGCTCTGAATGTTCCTGGAAGCCAGTCATAGAACAAGGCTGCCTAAATCCTACTGTCAGAGAGCACAGCATACAGAATAGCACCAAAAAAAGAGGCGAATTTAAAAGAATACACTTTTTGCCATCTTAAACAATTCATAGTCCTCTAAACTTTGAGGAGGACTTCTAGGCTGTAATGCTGGTGTCTTTTGTTTTTCACAGGAATGTGATTAATTTTTTATTATAAATAAGGACACTCTACACCATAGACATGTCATGCATATTTTTGGTTGTTAAATTTACTAACTCCAAGATTAATTGTTATATGCTAACTTGAAGTGCTTAGATCTTGCTGACATCTTCATTTGGACAGAAAAATGTCATGCATATAAATTGTATGTTGACATTTCTTTCACAAGGGTAGTTATCCAGCTCTTGGTGCCCTGCAGAGTGGATACTTGTCAAAAATAATCACTTCCAGTTCTCATTTTGTTGAAGTTAAACAGCCTGAGAAGCAGAAGACTTGTTCACGCTCTTTAATCCTCATATTATTGCAGTGTGAAAAGTAAGCATATAAATATGAGGAAACTGAAAATAAATCAATAGGATACCATATTAGAAAATTGAGGAATGGTTCCTGGGTGAGATGAGATAATCTCCCAATAAAACCCCACTTGTTAGCATTGGGGTTTTTCATCATACAGATCTTTAAAGAGGGGCCCATTAAAACTGGGAGAACTTTTATCTCCAGGAATTAACTCCTTTAAGAAACTCTTAACTTGTAAATAAATAAAATCAACTCTTATATGATCTGAATGCATGCTCTGAGCTCTGAGATGCAACAATACTGTAGAACTACTCTATTTATTCAGCTGATCTATAGGGACGATCTAAAATTGGGTATAACCAGAAACTCTGAACAAATTTGTGATGGAAGATATTTGATCTTTATTGGCACATAAAGGTTCATCAGGGTAACATGGATGAACGGCCCATGGGATGAGCATGATACTTTTGATTTTCCTTACCCTTGTCATCACTTCCCATGACTCATGTCCCTTGCCTTTTGTTGCTTTTCATTTGTTGCACTGTGTGTTCATTTTTCTCCTATTTTAAAATCAAACTCCACTTCATTAGATGATCATTAACATTCCTGACAAACAGCTCTCCCCTGACACTGTGGACTCATTCTGAGCAGAAGTGACCAAGGCAAGGCCCAGCAGAAGGTAATTGGAGTAGGCTGCTGATTTTCCATAGAGATGGAAAATTAACAACTCTCCGTAAGAGGTAAAAATTAAACCATTTAAATTATAGGTAATCATTACAGTACATATCTGGGCCTCCTAATGTCCCATGGGAAAAATTAAGTGCCATTATATTATGCTAATCATGACTGATGACTGGTGGCTATGGACTTCCTATAGTGAGCTGAACACTTCAGGCAAGGTATAATTGGAAAACAACTTCTTTGTTTCCCACTTTGGCCTGGAGCAAAACCCCTCCAGCCTGTTGTGTTGTGTGGTAGAGTCCTCAGATAACACTGAAGAGTTTGTGGACTGGATTCTAGGCAATACTGATGAGAGATATATCTGGCTCTTTTCCAAACCCACTGTTTTTCTCTGAATAGGGAATTCCTTTCTCTTGATCATCTTCTGAACACGCGGCATAAGGAACTAGGAACTTGTGTTCAGAAATACCTGCTTTGGTGGGAGTTCTTGCAGACACTTGAAAGAATGAGTTGCCCACATGGCAGTGAATGTTAATAAACAGATGGACTCCCAATTGTCTCAGATTCCATAGAAATAGATAGTAATAATAATAATAATCCTGTCTGTAGAAGAGAGTCTCTATGTAATCCCTTTTGCACTAAGACCACCACATTGATATTCAGTTTGCTGTGATCTGGGTAAACTCCAAATGCCTGGGGAAACATATGAAGTTTCTGGGTCATTTGTCTGGATTACTCAGAGTTTCAGCCCTGAAATTTCATGGTATAAAAGATCATTTAAGGCTACAATTGACCTGTCATTTTTAAGCACATGATCAGCTTATGCACCTAAATAACAGAGAAATTTTCTATTGAGCTGCAGGCTCAAATTCCCCTTCCTTTTTAGACCCCAAATCCTCCTGGTTTGTAACTGCTCCTGTCGGGTGCTAAGAGCTGCAGTTGCAGGGATGACCCTTTTCCACCTTTACATCAGCCATGTGGGGTCAGACGTCACCCTTCTGTTTCCTCTCTCAGTACCGTGTGTGTGCTCAGTGACTTTGTTCACCCTGAGCATGCAGACAGATATCAGTAATAAGTACTTTCTCACATATTGGAAATGCTGTGTGAGTTAAGAACCGGGAGGTTCCCCAGCAAAAAATTGCATAGAAAGGCTTGCCAGGAATAGGGGAGGCTTTCCTATCTCCTTGCCTGCTTTTTGGGTGAGAATTTATTTTTGAAATCTCACCCTTGGTCAGTATCTGTGAGCTTATTCAAGATTTCACCTCTTACACCAGACAGCCTGGATCTTGTCCCTGAACATCACAATCGTCAACTGGAAGACAAAATCCAAGTGTCTGTGCTTTGTCTTAGCTTGTATTTCGTGGGGCTGCAGGAGTGGACAGCTCTTCTCTGAACTGCCTTTCTGGTTTTATGATATTTGGTTGCTTTAAAAA
>VWZG01004248.1:0-38617 GCA_013396735.1 Grallaria varia | reverse complement strand
AAAAAAAAAAAAAAAGGTATCTATGTCAACATTTTTGCTAACCAAAATAATCTGTATGCACTATGAAGACAACCTTAGCACCAAGCCAAAGGGCTCTGCCATGGACTTTATTTAACATACACCTGGATTCCAAGTACTATATTAGGATTGTGTTATAAGTATTTTGCCAACTAGATAAAGCATTTTCCCCTTGGGTATGGTTAAGACAATTGTAGTGCCTTCGTGGTGTAACAAGTACAAAGAGTTTACATAAATAATAGAGAGCCTGTCAGCCTGTACAAGAGTCTTGTGGTGCCTGGTTGTAAATTCTCCCTGAGAGTGCTTCTGAATGTGTTATTTTCCCCATCTTCAGTGCCTCCCTCTCACTGATCTAAGGGAAATGTCATTGTAAAGTGACCCTCTGTCCAGGTGGATAAATGTTCACTGTGTTTCAGGCTCTTTATCCTCTAATTAGAAGCTCTCGGGAAAGCCAGGAGTCCTTCTGTGGCTGAAATCTCATGTGGATGTAACAGGGAAATGAAGACTCTTTTTTTTTTTTTTCTGTTCCATGAAACTTTTGGCACCTTGTCACAATCTGACACATCCTACAATAAGACTTTCAGAAGGGTCCTTGTATCATTCAAAGTTCTTGTCAGTTCTAGCTGATACTTTTTTTTAAACGCTGATTTTGGAACAGAAACTATGTCCATTCACTTCCTTGCCAGGGAAGCTTCTCCCTGAAGGCAGGCTGGAAAAGCAGTTTCTCCTTGGGCTAGGAAACATGTCTTTTGCTGCTGATCTGTACTTCAAGATTTTCCTCTCAAATGAGAAACTTCATTGAAACGTACTTTTAACAAGGAAAATGATGAAAACCTCATTGCTTAGGCAGCATCAACCTGTGCCTTTAGAAATGTGCCATTTGCAAGTTGTTTGAGGCAAAAGGGCAACCTTGCAAATGACATTCCTGTTGGGAAATGTCTCACTGTATCATCACCAAAAATTAAATCATAGAATATGCTGAGTTGGAAGGGACACATCAGGACCATCTCAAAACCTGCTCCAGTGTGGGCTCCTCTCCCGGTGGATCAGCAGGTCCCCACCAGGAACCTGCTCCAGCACAAACCACCCATGGGGTCACACAGCCTCCTTTGGGCATCCACCGCCCTAGCCTGGGTTCCTCCATGGGCTGAAGGTGGATCTCTGGATCCTGATGGTCCTCCCTGGGCTGCAGGTGGATCTTTGCATCCTGATGGTCCCTCTATGGGCTACAGGTGGAACTTGGCACCTTTGGGAATCCTCCCTGGGCTGCGGGTGGGTCTCTGCACCCCCATGGCCCTCTGTGGGCTGCAGGGGCACAGCTGCCTCACCGTGGGCTGCACCACGGACTGCAGGGGAACCTCAGCTCTGGTGCCTGGAGCAGCTCCTGCCGCTCCTTCTGCACCACCCTTGGTGTCTGCACAGTTGTTCACATGTTCTCAATCCACTCTTCTCTGGCTGCAATTTCCATCTGCACAATAACTGTCAGGGAAGTGTTACTGTTGTTCCTGGTTGGTAGGAAACCCATCCTGGAGCTGGCTGGCATTGGCTGCACCAGGGAAGCTTCTGGCAGCTTCTAACAGAAGCCACCCCTGTCACCTCCCTGCTACCAAAACCTGGCCACAGGAACCCGATACAATGAAGGATATTAAAATATAGGAAAATATTAAATTGAGGAATCAGATGAATGTGAGCTAAGTTCTTTGCTCAATATCATTCTTAACAAGGGTTTCAAAAGCAAAACCCACCCTTCCACCCCTAAATTCTGAGAGTATGAATACACAGAGCTCTGCAAGTAATAGAAGTTTTCCAAGCATGAGGAATTAAATGGGCAGAAACAGATGGTGGTGAAGTTTAATTTTCCTGACAGATGAGGGAAACTGAGTTTCTGTAACCCATAAAGGCTTTGAAAGCTTAGTATTGATTAGTCAAAAATGAAAACTAAGGAGAATATTTTGTAGATGAATCTATCCAGTGATGTATTGTAAATGTAAGTATGTATATGCAAAAACTATGAAACTTAGAAGTAGAGAATAGAAATAATACCTTGTTATAAAAATGTGTTTAAATCATTAGATATTTTACAACTGAAAACATATCCAGAACTCCAAATGATTTTTTTCCTGTCACTTTAGCAGTGAAGTTAAAACAATTCCTGGTTATTTGAACTGCATCAGAAGGTCTCGATGAATTTGCAGCCCTGCAGCATCTTTGGAACTTTGGAACCCCTTAAATCACCAGCAGAGCAGTGATTTATGTTAAGAGGTAAACCTGCAGTAGTCAGGCATCTTCTGAAACAAAACAAAGGAAATTCCTTAGTCTTAAGGCTCTAAGTTTGAGATTCTCAGAATCCTGGCACTGCATGGATTAGCCATTTTGGGGGAGGTAATACATGAATACTTTATAAAACTACACACACCCTGGGGCAGTGAAAGCCCCCACTTAACCTCTGTGATACCAGCAGACCTGAGCAGCTCTCAGACTGCTCCAAATTGTGCCAAAACAGACCAAACTGTGCAGCTCTGAAGATCCGTTTGATCCCTACGTATGGATTTCATCCAGACTGTGGTACCTCTGTCATTTCCCCACTCTTCTGCATAGGTATCATCTAGGTTTTAAAAGCAAGAGGGTAATGCCTTCTTCTTGGAGGTAGTTATGTATCCTTCACCTCTTTGTATACCTGAATGTCGTGGTGCTAACCCTGAATTACACTTTATACCACACTCTCACCGTTTTTCTGCTGGTCAGGTTTTCTCCCCCTGGGACATGTTTGTGGGGAGCAATGTCATCTGCCCTCGCCATCAGCTTCTGTTTCCCTGCTCGTGCCTGGAGCCTCCTCCTCTTCCAGTGTGATTCCTCTGGCTTGAAGGTGGCTGACGAGAACTGAGCTCAGGAGCTCTGAGTGCATCTTTACAGGATATTTTCGTTACTCTAAGACTGACATCTTTTGCCTTTTCCTTCTCTTCCATTTGGCAATTTTTCTTCCCATTAGTTATTCCTGTTTTTACCCACGATTTGTACATTCTTACTGTTCCTGATACTTGAAACAAGAGACCTGTGCAGCACTTTGACCCAGGGCTGAATTAGCTTTATTCTCAGCTCGGTCTACATAATTTAGTTGTCCTGTTTCACTTTGGTTTTTGTTTTTTTCTTTCTTATGACCAACGACCTATTTGTTATGAACTGAGAAGAAGCCCTTTTCCTTGGCAGAAAACACGATGGCCCTTCTGCCTTAGAAGAAGGGGAAGGGACAGTGGCAATGTGGGCTGGGCAGGTTATCACCCCTCACTTTCTGATCTGGTGAGAATCACAATGGCTGGGCAGCATTGAACTCACAACCCACTGACTGTGAAGAGGAGACACTTACGGGGCCTTCTCGGGACTACATAATATATAGTTACATCTTTGCGAAGTGGAGGCAATTCACCTTTTGGTGCTCTTGTATTCCTACGTGTAAATGTCTGCAAAGTATCAGAGAAAGCACGGAATAACATTCACTATTTGTAGCAACTAACACTTTAAAACATTTCACTGCTAAAGTCATTCTCTCTTATTTCTGTCAGGGAGATTTTCCTGGAAATGGTACCTTTTTCTGTTTTTCTATTTATTTTTCTCCTTTGGTTTCTTCTTTGACTGTCACTTCATGTCACTTTTTTATTTGACCAAATAAATACTTCATTATCTTCAAGTGATGCCAATCTCTTAAAAAGAGAGATCTTCTCATCTGCTGTTCAGTGAAACACAAAAACACTATAACAGTTCCCTACTGCTGGCACCTCTTCTCACTGAGCAGAATAAAATGAGAACTCTCACAGGCACTCAGAAGCAATAAAGAACATCCTAAACATTTGCTAGATAAATTATAATGCATTTATATCCATCCAGCTGAAACTGTCACTGTAGTTTTGATAAAGAAATGCATTCTTGTTTCCCTTTATCTAACTGAAGTACTGTTGGATAAAGTAACCGATGGATTTAAATAGCTTTCATTGCATCTTATGAGCATCTGGTTTTTTATTACAGCAGATAAAATAATTGAAAAGAACTTTTCCCACTTTTTGTTTATGTCAGGCTTAGCGTCAGAGTGGAAAATCACATTGCAGTGACATTTCTATTCTGAAAATGTTAACTTTGCAGGGATAATGTTACTTGAACATTGTGGTTGATAACCACACTGCCAGTGATTTTGACAGTAAGTCAGGAAAAAGCCTCACTTTATAACATGAGTAGCAGAAAGATATTTTCTCCCTTGTTTGTTTCCCTATTGTGTGAATTCCTAATAAAAGCTGAAATCTTTTGCAAGATGGCAGGCTGGGATAACGGTTGGACTCGATGACCTTGGAGGCCTTTTCCAATATTAATGATTCTATTTTTTTGCATGGCCATTTCAGGGATTAGCTTTTCTGTAGTAGCAGTTGCATTAGTGTTAAGCTCTTTTATTTTTGCTTTCTGCTGTCTGGGGTGGCTACTTTTCAAAAAAAAAAAAAAAAAATCAATTGTGGAGATGCTGCTTTATTTCTGTTTGTTTACCTGCTTCTTCTCTGTCATTAATTATCACTGAAAAAATCAATTTAATCATTCACAGAAGGCCAGTAAAGTATTTTAATGAAACTTCAAAGGACTGAACACGCACAAATTAAATTGTCAGGAGAGTCATTACAGGTTTTTAGCAAGGGTCTGGGATAAAACAGTTTACATTGCTGAGCTTATGGAGAGGAAAATACCGCTACCTTATTTGTCCCTGTGGTTTTAGTTGAGGATCAGGAGTGACTTTCAGTCTCTGTCTGTGTGGAATAGGGAATGAAGGCTTTGTATCTTGCTTCTGCTGAGTTTCCCCTCTGTTTGCCTGGCTGGCCATGGCAGTGAGCAGATCAGAGCAGCAAGACTTTCCCTCTGGTCCAGACCTCCAGAAAGGAGCGTGGTCCAGCTGGGCACAAGCTTTCCTCATTGATACACTCTGCTTTTAAGCCTGTTAAGTCACCAAATCTACAATAAATGTGTTGACATTTTACAGGCTGAACAGATGTATTTTGCATCTTACAAACCCTGTTTCTGCAAACTCTTGTGTCCTCAAGGCTCATTGACTTAAATTGGGCATTAAGGGCAGGAATAATGATTCAGAAATCATTAAGTAAATCTGAAGTGTAATTTTTACAGTCTGCTAGGAATTTTTGCCATCCTGACTCTGTTGGAGTGGAGAGGGATACAGTTCTTGCTCATACTAAGCTTGAAAAGTTTTATGAGTTTTATGTTTTGTACCAGCTTGCATGGGTTCTATCAGCTGTGGAAAATCATGCCATGAACCAGGAGAGAGAGTTAATACAGAGACTGAAAATTAGTAGGAACAAAAGATGGATTGACTGGCACAGATGGAACTGGGGATGTCGGGTTCAGTATGGTACCACCATGAAGGGACAAGTATGAACTACTTCTCAAATATACTTCTTTGTGTTGTTTTGGGTATGCATTATCTTGAATATTGTTCCTGTGCATGTTGTTTTTGTGTCCCACTTCCCTTCTCCCTCAGAAGCCCCTGGTGAGGAGACAGTTCCCAAACTCCAGCAGAATGAGCACAGTGAATGTGCTGGGGACTCAAGCCCTGCTGTGGTGCAACAAGGAGCCTGGCCAAGATATCTGCAAAGCCTTGGACAAATACCCAAAGGCAGGAAGCCTTCCAAGGACAATAAGAGTTGATCCCTTATCCCATCTGCAGACATCAACCCATCTCCAGACCTCCAAAGACTATTTGCATTTGACAAGATTTGTAGTTTCTGCGTATTCCCTGCCCTGTACCCAAAACCTGTTTGGCAAGACCCATTGTTCCCTATTGCGAGGGAAACTCATGGACACCACGAACTGAACAATATGATCAAGGTTATGCCATTTATTGTTGTGAAAACACCCCTTAAATAACCCAGATAGCTCACACACTGCACACACACTGCAAACCACCCCGTGACTGGTTAATGCGAACAACACCCAACTCTATTGGTGTAAAATAAAGTTCTCGTGATCTCTCTCCGTGCTCATTGTTTTTCAATTCTCTGCTGCAGCTTCTCTAAGTTTACATTCTTCTCCCTGCTGATCTCCACAGAGGCTTCTTAAAAGTAGCTTTTCACTGCAGTCTTAAAGGCCTGGCAGTATAACTGCATCGAAAGCACTGAGGTTGCTCATATGTCCATTTTCTGCAAGAAATTTCCCAACAGTTCCCCTCCACCTTGTGTCCATGAATAATGGATGAAGGTCTCCTGCCTTGTTTTCCTTTAGTTAACACAATGTATTCTCTTGATTAGCTTAGCCCATCCCTTCTTTAGTACAACCCCACCTTCTAATTACACCAAACCTATAATATACTGAACTTCTTTTGAATAAATTGTCTTTGTCTTCCCCCGAGACAGAGTCCATAGTTATTGACTGTAACATGTAAGGTATTGGCTCCTGTCAGGAGCTGACGCCAGGGAACTGCAGGTCGGAGAGAGGGAAACTCACTAACCCAAGGGTGTAGATTTTAGGGGTCCCTCACTAACCTACGAAGGCGTGTCATGGAACTGTAAGGTCCTGATAAGAGCAGATACCAAGGAACCATGCGGGCCATGAATATGAGTAAGGAGACCCCGTGGGCCACATGGCCAGTCATGGGGGCTGCCATATTGCTCAGGACTCCGCCCCTCAGCCAATCAGAGAATGGGAAACGCCTCTTCTGTTACGTGAATGGGGAGGGATTTTTTGAGACCTTAAAGGAGCGAAATTTGAACTTAAAGGTGTGTTCTGGGGACTTGTGTAACCTTGAGCCCCTGGCACATGTTGTAAGTAAACTTTTCCTACTTGCTATATTTCCTTGTCTCACGGACTCATGTTTTTTTATTCCAAATTCAATAAGTTGAGAGTTTTTCTCACACCAAGACTGCACTTGCAATTACCATTTACTTTCACTTACTTTCAGCCCCAAACTATCTGCTGGCCTTGCAAGAATTAAATTTCTTAATCCTACAAGTGGTTTCAGACCACAGTTTATTTAATCCCATTATGGAATATATTTCTGTTGTCCATACACCTCTATTTCTGGCAACCTCGTAGTGGCTCCAAAATGACTTTAAAGGTGCTGAAGCTGTTTAGCTTGTTTGACTTGTTCAGCCCTATAACACTGCTAAAATATGTTATCCTGCATGAAGGTTTCACGTCTGTGTATGCACTGAAAGGAAATTGCATGCATTGTTCTAGCACTGCTAAATGTTAACAAATCTGCTGCTGGGAATGCAAATGGGAGGTCAGGGGGTCAGGGCTGCCTGACCCTAATCATGCTGAAGGAGTCACATTGATAAAGTGTTGAGGAAAAGGCTTTGGACAAGTACAGCATCTTAAAGACATTTGCAGTGTTGGGGTTGAATATATATTAACCCTTGTTTGTATCAAAATAATTCAATTTTGCTCACCTGAAGAACATTATGGAATATTTTATGCCTCTTATTGTTTTTACTATTCCATAATTGGGAGTAAATAGTCAAGTTTGTGGCAAGGGTTTTGCTGTGAAATAACCGTTAACTTTAACACGAAATGTGTGACTGTTTCTTTTTGACATCTTCCACATAAAAAATCTCACAACATGCCATGAATAAAAACTATGGGAGAATCTCAATAATTTATTTACTATTATCCTTCTCCCTTCCTTTCCCTCCCCCCCACCCCCAAAAAGGCATTTTCAGTGCAGATAAATTTATGTAGATCAAAAAATGGAAATCCATTTGTTAATGTATTTTCTCTGCATTTTAAAATATGAAATAATGCCATTGTGAGAAGAGTCATATCTACATAAAATATGCATGCACACATGCACATGTTGCTAACATGGTAAGCAGATTTCCTTATAATGTGCAGTTGCACATGTATTTTCTGCAGCATTTTTCTTGTACAAGTGGTGGTGGCAAACTGCAATTATTGCCTTTTTTTTTTTTTTTTTCCTAATTGGGGATTTTACATTTTATAAGCCTATTCTTCTTCATGAAAAATTGCTAAAGGGCTGGCATGCAGAACATTTTATAATATGAATATTTAATAGTTAAAGGCTAAAAGTGAGCAGGAAACACATCAAAAAGGCGATTGACAAAAATGTTCCTCAACTGGTTACACACAGGTTGTAACCCCGAGCAGCTCCAAAACAAAACCCATTTGTTAACGGGGACATTGTGCCTTTTCATACCCTGCAGGGATGGTGTGACCAACAAAGCCATTCAGAGTCACTGAGCGTTTCAAACATTTCTACAAAAGGGAGTTACAGCACTATCTTCCTTCCTTCCTTCCTTCCTTCCAGGAACTAATAAAACAGACTGCATTTAAATCCTAGCACATCTCCTGCGCTCTCTGGAGAAGAACAAAACCACGCTGCTGTCAGGACTATAAAGGCTGATGGGTTGTTATGTGGTGGGTAACTCTGGCTCTTGCTGACCTTCCTTACACCGAGGGGCAATATCTTTTGCGGGGCTGAACTACTTCTAAACACTTTCTCCACTGAGTTAAATATACACACAGTTTCCCAGGCAGGCTTCCTAAAGAAGTACTTTATTACAGATACCTAATTTCTCAGTGGAAAACCCTGTGCTGTAGTCACGGTGCTGGATTTCTCCATGTTATAAAGGGGAATTTCTGTAGTGCGAGACTTGGTGCCCAGCCTTTACTCAAGTCTGTCTGTGGGGTGGTGCTTCTGCTTTGTGAGAAACAGAGTCCCAAGCCCAAATGGGGTTTTGAATAAGAGTTTATTATATGGTAAAAGCAAAACAGCGCTGGGTGCGGGGGGGCCTTTGCTCCGCCAAAACCGCTCACAGATGCAGGGTATGTTGGGTGTTTATAGAGTTAGTTCATACATATTCATTACATCATATGAATATACATTTTACATCATTGTTTCAAGAATTCAACAGATGTTTACTTAGACTAATCTGTTATCTATACAACAGATTATAAATTCTCGTATTTCTCAACAAGAAAGTGTGAACATCCTGTTGGCTAAGCTTAGTTTAGCTGTAACTCATGTCCAAGATAAGGTGAGACACTCTGTTTGTTTGAAGTTCTATAAGGGGCAATTAAGTTTTAGAATCTTTTTCTCCCTTCCCGAGGTCGCACTGACCTCCTTCATTCTCATTTCAGCACGAATCACTAGTTTCGTTTATCACATCCTTCAAATCACACGGCGTGAACTGGGGACCTTCTCTAGTGCCACTGCCCTTCTGGGGAATAGAGGCTGAAGTTTCCTTTCGCCTGTAAGGCAGCAGAAATGAGCATTTATTTTACCATAACACACTGACTAGGCAGCAAAGCCTTCAAAGGCTTTGCAAGGAATCGTGTCAAGTTCATGGCAAGAAGGGAATACATTGACATTGCAGGACCTTTTTGAGAAGTTCAAACAATGAAATCCCATAAGCTTTCCTTATCTTTTTCACCTGAATAAACCACGATATAAGTGATGTCTCCTGGCACTGTCTTTACATTTCGCTTGAGCTCTGATGGTTTTTCTCAGACAGCTCATAGCATCTTTTCTCACTGGATCTTTAAATGCAGTCTCCCCTGTCAAAGTGCATTTACCTCTCACCTCACTTTCAGCTTTCTGCGTGTCCCTCTTGACCTTCCACCACCCACTGCCACAGCTTGTTTGAGATCATACCTAATATACTCTGGGCTGGTTTGGTATTTTTCCCCCCTGTTGGTCCCATGCCTTCCTCCTTTCCATTCTTGTCTCCACTCGACCTTTTTCAGTCATGCCCTTTTCACCAGTGTGAACATCTCACCAAATCTGTCTCTACTGAAAATATATGAATTTGTTTTATATTGGAAGAAAACCTATGTGAGTCTGATTGTGTAGTGCATTACCTTGTATTTTTATAATGTAATATCATGCACTAAGGCATTGTACTATCAAGTCACGAGGAGATGAGTTCTCATACCATGTAGAGAAATGTTTCTTCTAGTTTCAGAAAATGAAGAAAAGTCAGTACTTTGTAGGCCAGGGCTTCCCTTTGATCATGTTGTTCCTTCTGCAGCAAAATGAGAGAGGAGCAAGGCCACTATAACCTCTTCAAACACATAAACCCCTATAACAGGTCATTTTGGTGTCACAGTAAAGACATAATTCTGCAATAAAGAAGTACCTGGAAGAAGAAGAAACATCTCTATGAATGCACCACAGAACAAAAATTATGTTGTCCTGGGCATGACAAAAATATTGATAAACAGGCTTTAGTCATAGTTAAGAGAGTGCCACATTCAATAGAGATGTGAAAACATTTTGGCTGGACTCCAAGAAGAATATTGTCTATTTAAAGCAGAAGTACACTGTAGACACAGGGTCCAGCAATGCTTGACTGAGGCTTAGCTGCTCAGAACACAGAAACTCCGTGGCCATCAATCTGCAAATGCACAGCAGTTTCCCAGTGGGAAATAATCACACAATAGAAAAGAAAAACCTCTACGCCAATACATGGCTTTTTTAGTAAACGAATATGTCTCCAGCTGGGAAGTACAAATTCTCTGATTTGCCATCATCCTTCCAAATCATTTTTGTGTTCCTCCAACCTGCATTGTTGTGTGGAATTTCCCCTGAGAACTAATTAGATGACAGTGATCAGTACTCTTTTCCTGTCCTTGTCTTTCCTCTCACCACCTTCTCCTCTCTCACCTGGGAATATTTGGGAATACTTCCTTCCTTTTCCCATCTACTTGCAATTATTCAGCTCTGCACGGGAGGGTTGGCAACTCCCAAAATATTGTTTTCACCTGTTCTTGGAACTCTTGATAACTTAAAGAGCTCTATTTTTTGTGCTGACAATGTGTCATTTGGAAAGTTTTGCTTTTTAGTTTTAAACCCATGAAAATGTAAACTTCATAGACCCAAAAACTGGATAACATGAATTCAGAGACTGGCTGCTCTTTCACCTGAGGCTCCGAACTACGTGGTTTCTTTGCAATAAATCCTTGGGCCAGTTAATGCAGAGCAAGTGAAGTTCTAATAAAGAGAGTAGACGCAAACTGGTTTCTATGCGAGGTTGGCTCTGGTCGAGTCGATCAAGCAGCCCCTGCTCCTCTCCACACCTGGGAGTGCCAGCACTGCCGAGGTGTGTCCCTGGCCATGTGTTCTCTCATCAGAGAAGCCTGTGCTTTATTCCCTCTCCTTTGGCAGGTAAATGGTAGATAAGGGAGGTTTCATGCCTTGCTTATAATCCAGTACCCTAGCTTGTTCCAGGTTTTCCAGCGGTCAGTGGTAGTTCTTCCCTCTGGTGATATAGTCAATTAAATGCAAGAAGGGGATCATTCATATGTGATTAGCTTAGATGCTTGGCTATTTCTTTTTGTTTCCCCAGCTTCATGAGCCAACCCTCTGTGGCAGGAAGCCTGTCCTTGCATCAGGGAGGATATTTCAGGGCTTACTGCAAAGGCCACTGTTCTTTTCCCCAAAGTGTGAAAAGCATGGAAAAGGGAGTGCTAGCCTTGGCCTTTGGTAGGCTTATGGGGCTGTTCTACCCTCCGTCTATCACTCTCTTAATTAGCTCAGCCTCCTTACTATGAAGGGCAAATGACAAAGCATGTGACAAATAGTGCAAGTAGTTCAGCCTTGCATTCCTGGCCTGGGTTCCAGATCGTGAGAGAGATGTTTGCCTTGATTCCCCAGGAAACAACCTGCTCTTGAAACTGTGGATGTGGATGCAGACAAAAAAGGCTGGAACAGACTATAGAGAAGGTAAGAACTGAATACAAAGTGTCTGCAGGGTAAGTGGAAGGTCTAGGTGACAACTGCTTTTACATGGGAACACTAAATTTTTCCAGCAAAAGAAGGAGCAAATAGCATGTGAGTAGGAGCTGTTGTCACCTGCCTCTAAGCGAGCAGAGTTATTTTCCTCTCCTCTTCCATCAGTGAAGAAGCCAGTGAAGACACTTAAAAGTTGAGACTGCAGAAAGTGCAAGGAATGCCTGTCTATTGTGAGCATCAAAGTAAAAGTATTTAAACAAAGACAGGCGAGCCCTACTCGTAGGATGCTGTTCAACTCACAGCTCTACTGAGCCTCTTCAGACAGGAGAAAAGGGAATGCTTATACTTTATGGTTTTATTTCAGTTCATAAACCTTGTATGTGCAAGTGATGATGACTGGGGAGAAAACCCAAGTACACATTTAAGTGTTTTAAAATAATCTAGAAAACGAAACTTCTTTATGCAGAATGGGTCAAATATTTTGGAATTGTGGAGAAACCAAAATGGGGAGGGTTGTGATTGTTTCTCTGGCTGTGTTTGCTGTCTCAGGTATTTCCATAGCAGTGGCACTTTCATCGGGGAGTACAAATGCTTCCTAAATCATGAAATTTGTGAAAGCAAACTAAGGTGACTGAATCTCAGAATGGAAAAATCTGTCTTTTAGTTTCTTAATGGGCTGCATGCATAAAAAGGAAGATTTTTAATATGTGTTGTAACACACCAATAAGATTCTTGCTGACTTCAGGGAGCTTTGGCTCTTGGTCGTCCAGATGAGGGTCTGTATTGAGGATAACAGTCTTTGTGAAACTGCTGTGGGAGCTGTACCATTATGGGCACCTCCAGAACTATGATGTTGCCATATGTATTTGTAAATAATCATACCTGTTGGTTTTCTTTGTATTTGATCTTGTTTCCCCCAAATTTAAACTAATGGGATTTTTTTTTTCCTAGTTGAAAGGAGGTAGACTGCAAATAAATGTGTCTGCTTCCAGTTTTAAATTTCAGTAAGTAAATGTAGAGAGTAACCTATCTTCAAATGAGAACAAGGGTCAGTGATGTCCAATACAGGAGGGAAAAAAAAAAAAAAAGCCTAAACCATACTTTTTCTTTTTTCTGAGCTTACTGGTAAAAGACCCATAAGGAATCTCTAGACTTATAGCAGATATACAGATAAAATTGCCCATTTGATGTACTACTTGTTAGAGAAATACATGATTCCTCTGTATCTTCATCGTATACTTGCTCATTTTACCTGACTGGCAGATGGTAAGGGAAGGTTATGCGATTTCATTAAAAAAAGCTCATTATTAAATGTTAGTGGATAGTACAGGTTTAGATAGTATTCATACCTTTAGTTGAGGAGGTTCTCCCCCTCAGTCTGGGACAGTTTGGCTTGTGTGGAGCAGTGACTTTAAAAAATAGCCACTCCCACAAATGGAAATCAGGAACTACATCAGCAAAAAATTAAAAGACAGAATGGTGCTACATGAGACCTGAAAAACCCCCACGTCGTGCAGGTGTGGTGTGGCAGCATATGTCAGGCCTTCCAGAAACTAAAGAAGTCAAACTGGCTTGTGTCGTTTCCTTTGATATTTCAATAAATATTTCAAGATATTATTATTCTTAGTAAAGGATAGACATTGCATGAGAAGACTTGTAATTTAGGGAGGGACCTGTCACAGCTTCTAGCATCTTTTCTCTTCTAAATTATTAATATGAAATGTTACAGAGATGAGTAACCCTCTTGGACTGGAAGGCTTTGTTATAATGCTTTGCTGCAGTGGAAGCCTGGGAATGCCTCTGTGTCTCCTGGTGAGCTGACACACAGAGCACGGCCGAGGGATGCTCCACAGCAGTCTGGGATCCAATTCTCCTCTCATTCCCAAATCCATGGCTGTCCTCATGAGGTCTTGATGTTTTTCTTGATTTTTCCCCAGAAGATGCTTTCCCCAGTAACCTGTTTGCAAGAATCTACAAGATCAAACCTATAGTTTTCTAAAAAGATTCCTTAAGTGAAAAAGCCCTGTGAAAAATCTCCATGGCACGTTTGTTGAACACCAGGGAAAAATGTATTCTCAGTTATCATTGTACTTTTTTGTACATATTATTACATTACTTATATAATGCAAACAACATTCTATGTTGTAGCTAACTTTCCTAGCATTTAAAGCACATATGGCATAAGCATGACTCAAACTGCTCTTAATCAAAATTTGTTGGAGAATTGTTATTCTTAAGTGACTGAGTATGTGTTAAAAAAAGGATGTTGACGAGATTTTTTTTCAAGGAGTCTAAAAGAAATAGGCAAAAGCTCTATAAAACTTCAGAGGGTTGTCTTGCAGTCCCACAGGACCCTTTGAAGACCCTTTCTTGGTTTGCTTATTGTACTGTTGGCACAATAAAAGCCAGCAAAATACGAGTTCTCTGTCAGTTTGTCCCTGAAGATAATAGAAGGGGAGTAATTGTGATAGAGGAGTGAACTGCTTATTTTGTGTAGTTACGATACAGCTGAAAAGAATTTATGTTCCAAATTAGCATGCAGGAAGGTATGGAATGCAAAGCAGCTCTGGTAAAATAAGTGACTTAGACAGCCTGACAGCAAATAGTCATTAACTGTTGTGCTCAATAACACAATAACAATGCTCTTTTAGAAACTTTCTTATGTTTGTGACATATGTGGTAACGGTTCTGAAATTAGCTGGTAGATCACAGCCAGAACAGTACAGCTTTCAGAACAGAGATACGTAAAAGCAGGGGATCAATACGGACTTTGAGGAGCTTTACCTTAGTGCACTTTCTTTGAGCTGAGTAAACAGATGAGATCTGAGGCCAGGCAGTTCGTGAATAGTCAGGGTGGCTGCTGAAGAGATTTAAATGTGCTTTACTTTCAGCTTGAATTTTCAGATGTGGTTGATGTCACAGCAAGCTCTGAGGGTTGTAGGCTGTTCTAGTAGTTTTGGGGGTCTGTTCTCCCTGCTCATTGCTGCAAAGAGCTCCTTGGGTTCTCTTTCTTGTCCAGGTAATTTAACATGAGGAAGGTATTGGCTGTTAACTGACAAGAACTGTAGCATGTGGAGAATGATGGTTATAGTGTACCTGCAATAAAGGAGTAAAGAATTTTGGTGTAGCTTATGCAAAATTGATGTTTTGAGGAAAATAGACTATATTGAAGCAACAATTGCTTTCCTGTATATAATAAGTATTGGCTTTTAAAGTAACTCTGTTGGAAACTGAAACAGCACCTACTAGACCAGGGACTGCATATGTGACTGGCAACTCCAGTTGCCAAGCAGTAATTACAAGGGGAAAAGATCTTTATCCACTGGGAATTTGTGCCTGGGTAACTGATCCAGGCTTCCATTATTTCAAATGTCTGTCAAAAGCTTCATGTCTGTTCTTCCCTCTTTCCTACCTCTCCCATTTACATTCTCCTCCCATTGTGTTTCCCTAGCACAGAGTCCTGCTTAGTGCCTGGTAGGAACAACTTTTAACAGAAAAGGAAGTAGTTACAAAACAGAAACTTTCTCATGGGGCTGATGTTGCCATGTACTTCATTTGAGCAAGAATATTTTTGCCCAATCTGAAAAACTGAATATTTTTACCCTATTGGATTGATATGAAGTGTTTGGATGTGTTGAAGTATGTGAATTGGGTTAAATTCATTAAAATGTAATATTGTAAATCTTAGTCATGTGAGAAATGCACCCTGCCTCTCACTCTAGTGAGCTGAAATCCTAAAAGGATTATGTTTCCTGGAATCCAGCGTGGCCCAAGAAGGCAAGGGTAAGTTAGGGAGGTTGTGTTACTTTTGTCCCAGCCAGGGAGAAGGGAGATGTTCAGCCCCCTGGCTTCTGAGAAAACTGTCTGGTGTTTTGAATGTGACAGGCTTTGTCACCCTCACCCATGGGAATCTGAAAAGTTACTGCTTAAGTTGAAAAAAAGGATATTGGAGAAGTCAGAAGAGATTCATACAATGTTCCAGGCTAAGGCAGGAAGAGTAACTCTCAGAAATACAAGGTGGGGAATGCTCAGAGAGGGCTCTGCAGAAAAAACCCGAAGGGTAACATGGGCCAGTAGTGTCACCTTGTTAACAAAAGAGGTAACTGTTGTCCTGGGATGTAATATAATGGGAGTAATTAATGAACCCATCCTTTTGTTCTTGTTAGCACTGAGAGGACTGACACCTACAGTATCTAATCGTGCACATACCTTAAGAAAAACATGAATCAGAAGAAATTTTTCCAGGTGAGAGCAGCAGAACTGTGGAAAGTGCAGGAAATGTGAGCAGCATTTCCTCACAGAAGGAACTGAGTTATCTAGTCTAGAGAAGAGAATGTGCAGTTTAAGAACCACTCTCACAGCTTGGGTCACAGTTTGGTCCAGTGAACTCTCTTTAATGGTGGCCTGCAGCAGAAGCCTCGAGAGAAGTGTGAAAACTGGGCTGGCGTAACTTGGTAGTTTCTCAGAATCCTGTGACAGCTGGAAGTGAGCCTGGAGCCACGGCACATCATTTTCCTGAGCCAGTGGTGGCAGCTGACTGAAGGGCTGTAAGAGTCTTCGGACAAATAGGATTGCTGTGGGCAGGAAAGAAATACCCTGCTATTCATCTTTGCTCAGTGGATGTGAAGTTGCAGGTGTAAATTCTGGCACAGGAGGTACAAGCAAATTGTTTAGACCAACTGTGCAAGGTAGAGATAGTGAAGTACCAGCAGGGATGGCCAGGCAGGGTATACAACTTCTATCCTCAGTCAGTTTTAAAAATACTAGTCAAACCAAATCTTGGTGCAGTGTATGCCCTGATTAGGGTGGGAGTGGGTTGTCTGTCCTTTTCTATTCCTTCCTTTGACCACTTGTCACCAATTTTATGTTGCCATTCTGCAGCTCTAATTTTAGCAAAGATTTTTTTGTGCAGTACCAGTCTCATGCTGTTCATGTACCTGTAAATGTGCTTTTCATGTACAGACATTGTTCAATAGTAGTACTTGTTCTGCCTCTTTTTCCTTCAATTGATAAATGAAAACAGGAAGAAAAAAGACACCAGTGCTCAATACACTACTTTTTGTCAGATGCCTGAAAACTGCTCAACCATAGAGTGCTCTAGTAAACTAAAATGATATAAAATGCATCTTTACAGTTACTTTATTCTTTTCAGTCAATTGTGGAGATACATCTAAACTGTAGGGTGTAGAACCAAGTCAAGGCTTTGATCACTGTATGTCTCTGGAGAACTGGAGAGCTTGTTAACTTTGGCTTGTCTCCCATGTGTAGTTGTAATGTTTCCCATCTTCTTGGATATAGATTTTCAGCCTTTCTGTCTGTGGGGGTCAGATGCTTAAGCAGCTGCATCTTTGTGCCTCTGCAGATCTGATTCCCTTTATTCTTTTCGATCCAATGCAGAAGGTGACAGTGATACCTGTGCCAAACAACAGTGCACCTTCCATCAGCGTTCCTGGGAATGCTGCCTGATGGAGACAGTGATGGAGATAGCTAAGAAGGGGATTCCTTTGTTCAGCTGTTATGAGCTTATTTTCCTATGCCCTAGTATTGATTCTACTGAACCATCATAATTTCCTAACAAATTCAGTCACAAAAGAAAGTGAGGAACAGCCATGTGCTGTGTTTGGTACTCTGAAGTGAACTGTTCTGCATTTATCAAATATTTATATTCTTACACATGGGAAAAGGACACAGTAAGGGGTGTGAAAAAAAAGAAGAGATGATGTTTCAAATGCTGGTGTAGTCTGTAATCAGTTGAAATGCATTTAAGTACAGCAGCTAAAGAGAGTTGTTATGAAAAGGTGCTTTGCCCCCTCTGCCTTGGCAGCCTCAATTGTAAGTGCTTTGTGTTCATGCTTGGTGGTTCTGGGAGCAGGATGCCATCTAATGAATCCTCTCACTGCAGGTGTAGTGGGGAGCATGTGTTCCCTCAGCATCTGCTGCCAGATGTTGGCAAGCACTCGGGGACTGAGGCCACAACCTTGTCCCTCACTGCCTGGGCACACTGCCACTAGTACATGCTGCCAACTTGTAGGGTTTTCAGGCCAGCTGAGAATAGTACTTTGGGTTTGAATGTTTTTAGTTTGCTGCTGGTTTCAGTTGCCTGTGGCTGCCTAAAACTAGTGCCATCGCATGAGGAGGGATGGTTTTAGCTTGGTGCTGCTGCTTGCATGCTGGGTCTCCTTTCCCTGCCACCTTCTTAAACTGCTGTTTAAAAAACTGTGTCCATCTGACAGATTCTCTCAAGAAGCAGCTGCTCTAGTTGAGATACCACTTTGCTCAGACTTTCCTTCAAGGATTTGCCAGCTGCTAAGACTTTGTGGAAGCTCCAGGCTACATTTTGCCTCTGTGTGCTAAATGACACACTGTGTCTTCCAGCTGGGATGGTGTGAGAAACAGAGTCCCAAGCCCAAATGGGTTTTAAATAAGAGTTTATTATATGGTAAAAGCAAAACAGCGCTGGGTGCAGGGGGGCCTTTGCTCCGCCAAAACCGCACACCGATGCAGGGTATGTTGGGTGTTTATAGAGTTAGTTCATACATATTCATTACATCATATGAATATACATTTTACATAGTTATTTCAAGAATTCAACAGATGTTTACCTAGACTAATCTGTTATCTATACAACAGGCTATAAATTCTCGTATTTCTCGACAAGAAAGTGTGAACATCCTGTTGGCTAAGCTTTGTTTAGCTATAACTCATGTCCAAGATAAGGTGAAATACTCTGTTTTAAGTTCTATAAGGGGCAATTAAGTTTTAGAATCTTTTTCTCCCTTCCCGAGGTCGCACTGACCTCCTTCATTCTCATTTCAGCACGAATCACTAGTTTCATTTATCACAGATGGTGAGTCTGTTTGTTTCTGGTTCCTACTTACTTAGAAGGAAGGATAAAAGTTGGGTTCCTTCCATTGCTCTCCTCCCCACAGGCTGACGTTGGAGATGCAAAATTCCTGCTGCCATCCTCCTTCTCCTTTATCTTGTCACTTTATTCATAATGATTGAACATGCTTATTCCTTGTCTTTCACCTCTCAGAAGTTCCCTTGAAATGCTCCTTGAGTTGTGGAGTAGAAAAAAGCAGGGAATTCAATTCCATCCCTGTTCCCTGTGCTTGGAACTAATGAGAACTAAGTATCACGGGAGAGATGATGACAGTGTTTCTGTGTCATCAGTTATAAGCCTGACCTTCCCTAAGGACTTTTATAAAGCTGAAGTTGTCCATTTTCACTGGGTGGGATGTGAAAATGTGTATAGCAACAATAATTGTAACTCAGTCGTGCATCGGCTGAAAAAATCACATTCTGAAATTTCTTCAACACACCAGGATTTAGATTTTCTTCTAGCTAATAAGTTTATAACAAAGATAGTAAGATTTCAGTTGCACCTCAGCCACGGGTGTTGATTTATTGGCAGGGAGTAAGGAAAAGCTGCTGTCTGAATTCTAGCATTTGTTTCGTGCAGATAAATACTTGGATTTGGGATGTGAGACGATTCTCATAATATATTAATACTTTGATAAGACATCATGAAAAGCAGACGAACATTTCTTGAAAGAAGTGTGTTTCAAATCAGGCTTCTTCATCTGAAAATCCAGAGTTGATGTCTTAATTTTACCACTCTAACTCTGAAATTCAGCTTCTCTGCAGTACATGGTCATTCTAGGATTATTCCAAAGCATCCAGCTGGCTCTTAGGGAAAATCAAACATGGCTTTTATTTCCTGCCAATCAGATAAAATCCTCTGCTCTTGTTTGATTAACAACAAATTACTAATCCAAAATGGTTTTATAATTTGGGAGTTAGGGAAAGACTGAGAATAAAAATTGAGGGAGGTAACTCAAAACATTTGGTTTTGTCTGTTCATGGGTCTTTTCCTTTTAAATGTGCACTGTTTGAGAACAGAACTATAATTGTTTTTTTGTTTGTTTGTTTGTTTTAGAAGGCATATGAATAAAGAAAGTGTATTTCTCTACTGTAGAATTTTGAGTTTGTCTCCTACAACACTACTTACTTCTCCTTGATTTAAGAGCTCTTAGGACCAGTTATTGATAAAGGGAATTCCAAATAATTTTTAGGAAGATTAACATAATATCTGTGTGTAATGAAAAGTAACTGATGGTAATTGAGAATTCTTTCACCTTGATGAGGAATACAGGCTTTTGAGGTAAGTATTGAGAGTTCAGCAACTCCATGCCTCAAGGCTAGTTAGATGTTTGTGTGGCTGAACTTAAAGCAGCACTTTTCACCTTAGCTTGGCCTTGAGGTAGTAATTATTTGTCCTCTCAGTGCAGGCATTGCTGTCATTCTCCCATGTTTTACACTCTCATAACTTGATTACTAGTTGTGGCTGTATCTTAAATCAATCTAGAAACTTCTCCTGGTGCAGACTGTTTAGTAGTGTACTGAATAATGAGGCTGGAGCATGGCAGAATTTAATGCTCCTGGTTGTATTTTAAGTGAATTCCGTGGTAGTTGGGTAGCAGGTGAGTGTTCCTGATGACAAATGCTTCTTTTCCACGTGCCATGGATGGTAACACAGCAGGCTTCCCTACACAGGCCTGACCATCTGACTTAGTGATCTTAAGGGGTGGGGAAAGTATCTCTTTACTTGTGCACAAAGTCCTTGCCTTTTCTGTGCTGGCAAGACTTTTCAACAGAGACAGAAAACGAGCTGAGCAGGTATATCTCATAGACACTGGACTAAAGGCCTGTAGAGTCCAGAGGGAATGGAAAAGACTTCACTGCTTATGGTCTTGGTGGAAATTCCACATTGGCAAACAGCAGGAGATGCAGTTTCTTCACTTTTAAGATGAAAGATTGGTTTGTGTCAGCTTCAGTTTGAAGTTAGAGCTCCAGGGAGACTATATATTTGAAACCTTATTGTTTGCCCTGCTAATCCGTTCCCTCCAGTAATACCTACAAACTCTACTTAATTTTTTCCCTCTTTCCTTAGGAGACGTGTTTGTGCAACAGTATTTCCTTCTCACCATGTATCCTGGGAATACTGTCTTCCAAATGGAAAGCAAGAGAGTTTGTACAGGAATTTGTGTCCTGTCCCAAGTACTCTCCTGGATAGAACTAGTTAGAAAGTTTTTGTAAAAAAATGTATTATTGTGTGTACCTAAAATATGGGAGACTGAAACTCATGCATGTGAATTGGAACAATCGCTTGAATGTGGGTCTCGTACTGGATAGCAGCTAGTTTGCAACAAGCGTGCTTTTATTCATTCATGACAGTTTATAAAAGGGGGAGGCTGGATTTTATGCTTCAGCATTTCAGTGTCTTTCAAAGAACAGATTTGTTGTGTTTCCACCAGCCATGGCTTTGCTTTTTTTTTAGGGCTGTTTATTAGGATGGAAATCATGCAGGGGATTGGAGTGGGTGTCTTGGCTCGGTGGGAAAGAGCTGTGAGATCTCTGGGATCTGCAGGTGATTTGATTTCACTTTTTTCCTCCATCACCTTTTGTGTGAGCAGATTCTCTGACATCGCTGCAGGTGCCTGTGCCTCCAGGGTCACACCGAATTGCTTTTCACTACCTACTGAGTGATAGTTCTGATTTTGTACCGACTGATTTTAATATGTTGGACTCCCATCAAAGTCTTTATGAAAGGTTAAGGTACTTAATTAATGAGGTGTATGGAGACTGTAGTTAGGAGCTGTGTACCAGAAAGCAGAGCAGAAGTAGAGAAATTAGTCATGAAGTGTAAATTGTATGCGGGACTTAACAGACACAACCAAGCTTCTTCCCTGGCTGGGTCATGACTGCCCTGGCATGTGCTGTGGTGTAGCTCTCCACACAGGAGCCACATGGAGTCAGCAGAGTGTGCAGAGCAGAGCTGGCGTTAGGAAGGTACTTTGGGCAGGTTACCTCTCGGCTCCTGGCATAAGAATGTGTAGCAGCTGCTTTGAATGCCTTAGAAAAGTTTGTGTAGAAGAGTCTGGTATATTGGCTTCTGAGATATTTAGGGGCACATGTCCCCAGGTTTCCATAATTGTAGACTTTCTAGGATTGCTTGTCTTCTCATATTGTTTGGTGATCAGCCTGCATCATGGTTCTCTGTGTCCCTACAGCAACACCTCTGTCTGAAGGGAGCTCTGCTGCTTTGAGGTGCTGATGGTAGCAGCAGACGCTGCTCTTGGAAGGTGTTGCCGCTGTAGGCTTAGAAACAAACACAACCTTACTTTTATTGTGTGCTAGAACTTCAGATTCTAAATAGTTCTTAAGAGAGGGGGAGAAACAGTATCTGAAACCAGACTTCCTATGGTTTTTTGAACACGATGCAAGGCAGGGAAACTGCCTTTGGCCTATGATGTGACAATAAGAAGTACTGAAGTGACTTTAGATTTTCTACTGGTTCAAAGCCAGTACTGGCTTCCAGAAGGGTCACAGATCAGCCTTTTAATCCCGCTGGAGAACTCTCTAGCATGCCAGGAAGAGGGGAATCTTATTGATGCAGCAGCAAAGGCTTCCAGGCAGAGATGAAAGTGATGTTCTGGACACTGGTAACCAGGAAGAAATGTCTTGTGTTCCCCAGAGAATCTGGGCTTTTGAAAAAGTTACAGCAGGCATCCAAGAATTCTTGGAGACAAACGAAATGCTAGATCAAAGTGCACCTTTCATTAGAGATGCTCTGATATGATCTTTCTTGAGTAATGATTTTGGGGTGGCTCTTGAAGCTGCTGGATTGATTTCTGTGTATGCACTGGCCACGTTGAGAAAACAAAGTTCAGATACAATGATTCAGTGTGAGATTAAAAAGGGAAAAGACTAGACATTAGAAAAATGGCACCTGGAAAAGCAGCAATTGATAAAAAGCTAAGCTAAAATGTATTCCAGCTATTTAATAAGTGTTTTCCATTGTATTTCTGAGATACGGATATAAATAAGCAGAAAGAATTTCGAAGTGGAAGTGCAGAAGCTTTTCACTGAAAAAGCAATGGAGGTGGGTCACAACAATGTGACATCCTTCTTCCTAAGGGAAGGGCAGGGCTGACCGAGGTCATAAGCATTCCTTATGTTTCAACAGAGTGTATGTCCCATCTTATTGTTAGTGGATAAATGTTCGCAGTATGAAATCTGTTTACCTTCATCTGTAGGTTTGAAGTGAACACTCATGATTCTGTTGCATTTATGTTTCCAGAGGGAAATATTTTTCACATAGAATGTGGTTTTAAGGTCCTTTGACACTTGAAGCCAAACTTTAATAGTTTGGGTTTCCACTGGGACTGAAATTAGACTGTTGATGACCATGAATCAAATATCACAATAGGCAATTCTTGGGGAATTTATTGCAGGAAAACATAGAGTCACAGAACGGTTTGGGTTGGAAGGGACCTTAAAGATCCTCCCCTTTCACCCCCCTTCCTGGGCAGGGACACCTTCCACCAGCCCAGGTGGCTCCAAGCTCCGTCCAACCTGGCCTTGGACACTTCCAGGGATGGGGCAGCCACAGCTTCTCTGGGCACCCTGTACCAGGACCTCCCCACTCTCCCAGGGAAGAATTTCTTCTGTATATCCAGGTTAAACTTTCTTTCAGTTTAAAGCTGTTCCCTCTTGTAGTGTCATTATGTGCCATTGTAAATGGTTGCTTTCCCTCTCCCTTGTAGCCCCTCAGGTAGTGGAAGGCTGCAGTTAGGTCACCCCGGAGCCTCCTCTTCCCAAGGCTGAACATGGTGCTTGGTATTCTTTAGACAGGTTTTCCCCTTGTCTGATGGCCTGGGTAGGAGCAACAGCTCTGGTCAAAGAGTCACCACTGTGCTTCCACCTTGGCTTCGTCAGGAGGGAGTCCTGACTGAACACAGTGCTGCCTGTTTGCAGGAGGGCCCCAAGGTACACTGACCTGGAGGGCTGAGCACCCCAGAGAGCCCCACCGTGCACTGCAGCTGATGGGGACAGGGGCACCACTGCATCTGCCAGTGCCACGATTCTGTGACCAAAACACAGTCCAGAAAAGTGGTGGGTTTTGTGTTTGTTGGGGATTTTTTTGGGGTTGGTTTTTTTTTTTCTTCCCCCTCCACACTTCATTGTCTCTCTGAACTTGGGTCTTCATTCGCAACTGANTTTTTTTTTTTTTTTTTTTTTTTTTTTTAACTTCTACAGGCTATTAAAAAGACTGTAGACTAAATTAAAAACTAATTTTTTAGTGTTAGCTTGCTAATTTTAATAGCACCCTCTGGCTAGCTGTGGTCATGCTATTAGCCTGTAATTCTGGAAGCTGAGGGTCTGGCATGTTTGTTCTATTTCTGTAGCTGCCTTTTTTTTTTTTTTTTTCTTACAGCCAGAAGATAAGAATTCATTAACTCCCTTCCCAGCACCTACCTTTCAGGCTTTGTTCAGAATAGTCTTTAATAGTTCTGGGAGAAGTTGTTTCTTTTCATGTGTTTGTTTTCCCTTTCTTCCACTGCAATAAGTATGCCAGGTCATGCCCAATTGGTATTGATCAACTTCCCAAATTATGATTTATACTATTACTGGAAATCTCTCTCTCTGTTTTTATTAAGGAATTGAGATCCATCAGTGACCTAAGTATAATTCAGAAAATTAACCTTGCAAATCCAGAAGTAACCTTTGTGCATCACTGAACTTTGAGCAGTGGGATATAATCCAGCAATGTAATGCTGGCATGTCTTCTGCCACCATCAAGAGCCTTTAGCTACAGAATTAGGAACAAATAGGTTTGTGTTTGGGTTGGACTGGTGAGTTTGGTACCAATGAAATGATGCTTGTGCAACCTGAAGGAATCCTTTTTGCTGTGCTGTGGAAGGCCTCAGATCAAGACACTTTGTTTTCCTATTTTCACATTTCTTCCTTTTTGAAAGTGCTTTTTCGTCTTTTTATTTTTTTGAGTTGCTCTTTGTCATTTGCCACTACTGCCCAGTTCTTAATTTTATCTCACACCAATGATCTACAGAAAGAAAATTCTTCTAAAATATGTCTGCAAAAATAACTCCTATCTTCCCTCTATATTCTCTACTGGAGTTCTTGTGAGTTGCTTTCATGTCTAAGCCTAAACCATCTGGCTGTCTGATGGGCAATACTTAGAGGCCATTTGATTTGCTTTAGTGATCACCCTTGTGGAACTCTGTAGGGTTGGCTCTGCAAGGTCTGCAAAGCTGGCTGAGCTATGTGGAGCTAGGAAGGAGTTTTTCCAGTACAGTTCTCCTCTTGGTAGAGTAGCTCTTGGCAGGGAATTAACACTTCACAAAAAAGAAAAAAACCTGCAGTCTGATGGCCTCGTGGCACAGCTCTGGGCCTTCAAAGTAACTTCTGAGTATCCTGAGGGGCTGCTTAGGGGAAAAAAATGTATTGAAACAGCTTGATCCTTCTCTTATCTGTTCTACTTTAGTTAGAGTAGGTTTTTATCCCACCCTCTTCCTCTGGAAACAAGGCCTCAGTTTGTTCTCTCTGTTCACTGAGTTGATATTCCAGATAGTTTAAAACAGGGCAGGTTACTTTCAAAAGATCATACAAAATGCTGGACTAATTCCCTGCAGATAAATTTGGCTGGAGAGATGCTCAGCAGATGCACCTCTGAGAGCCCTCCCCGTGTGTCAGTAACATCTGCTTCTCAGTACACCTTTTTTCAGGTCGGTTTTTTAAGCTCGTAGTGAACGAGTTTCCCTGTGGAGACCCGAGAGAGCAGAGTAATTCTTGGCTAGTTAGGAAGGAAAATAAACTTTGAAGCAAAGGAGCAAAACACTGAGGCTTTTGGCTCCTGACTCCTCCTTAGGTCCCCAAACAGTGATGCCACGGGCTCCCAGTAGGACAGCTTGCCAGAAACTTGCAAATCAGATTTCTATGGTGGATATTCCTGTCTGGGTAGATTCTTTTGACAGCAGATGTTATAACTAATTTAACTGCACGTTTCTAAATTAGAATGCAGTAAGGAGTCATTATTGTCTCATGCTAATGCATTTCAATGTATTTAAATGGCTTTCTTGCCCTTCAAGATTAGTGGTGCTATGGAGGGGTGGGGGAAACCCACATTAATAAAACCAGTATTTAAGTAAAAGTTTCAAAGACCTTACAAAAGGGAGGTAGAATAGAAAAATGTGGGCAGAGCTTTTGCATTCTGAAAAGCTCTTAGTAACAGGTATGTTTTCCTACCTTTAATTGGCTGTGTCTTCGGTTCCATCAGAAGTCTTAAACGACTCTAGATTTCAAACACGGAGATTTTAGGAAGGTGTACCTGTCCACAGTGCTCTTTCTTTATGGCTTCCATGAAATTATTGTTGACTTCTGAATTACCCTTGGCTGTCTAATTCTTTAAAGCTGTATATAATGAGATCCTGCAGGTCATGTCCAAGTTCCAATTAATCTTGTGAAAGTAGGCAATTCTACTCTTCCCATTCTATCAGTGTTTTTCTAGGTGGTACTTTGGCCATCTGCTTCTTCATTCTCTTTCTTGGTCATTTTATCTGCAGAAACTACTACTTTGTTATTGCCTTGAGAAGGTACCTTGGATCTTGTAAACATCTTGTTAAGCTGAACTTCGTGTGGTTAAAATTCAGGCTGTCTCCTCCTCCTCCCCTTCCTTATTCCATGACCATCATCAGGTAAATATTTGGCATGTTTCAGCTGTTTCTAAACCTTGTTGACTTCCCTGAGGTATGAGTCCATTCAGACAAAAAATCCTTTCGCATCCACTTGTCTAGTTTTGACTCTGTCGCTGTTTCTACTGTAAACAGTTCCAAATTTGCTCTCTTCTGTTCATCTGGAAAGGTGATGTCAAACTACTATTTGAACAGAAGAGCTGAGGGTCTGTCACTTTGGGGGCTTCCTTTCAATCTAACTGTTCTTGTCTTTTTTTTTTTTTTGAAAGTCTTTCATAATATAGTCCTAACCTAGCTAAGATAAATATGGCATAAACATTTTACTGCATGTCCTATCTGCCACATACTTCTTGCCTTCAATGTTTCTGTTTGTTTCTTTCTTTGTTTTTTTCTTCCTTTTACTGCCCTTTCAGTGTGTTCCCAATTCAGGGCTTTGCAAATTTTGTTCTGGTTGTTCTATGGAGGCTGTCTTAATTAGCAAGGTAATTATGGGAAGAATTGTTTTTAGAGGATATGGTGGCCATATGGGTGTACAGTTTTTGTATTGAATTTATTGTGGATATTTTGGATCACAAAGCACACATTTTGCTTAGGTTGGCTTTTGGTGCCTGTTTTGGCACCTAGAAAGGATACAGTTGTGCTGACTCATGTCCATTATCTAGGTGGCACAGGTAATGTAGACATTTTACATGTTCTGTCTACTTCTTTGTGTTGCCATCTTTTCTTATTCTCTAATATTAATTTATTGTGCAGTCTTTTCCCGTGTGTTATTTCATTTATTAGCCCTTCATTGTTAAAAGCGTATTCATTTCTTTGGTATTGATACAAACTGTGGTGGTGTCTTAAAGGTACTGATTGAGTGGTGACCTGAGGTGCACGGTTTAAATAGGCTTTGTCTGCTGTGTTAGGTGATGTCTGTGTGTGTATGGTCTCTGTGTTCCAAAACAGCTGGAAATAGTTTCTGAATGTGTGAAATACAGTGTTGCAGCTGGGATTTTCTCCCCTGTTTTCCTTTGTGCGCTTTTAGAGGCTTCTCTCCTTAAGAAAAATTGCTCTCTAAAATCTGAGGTTTGTATGTTAAAAATTTTTGTTCTGGTTGATTGGCTTAATAAATACTTGAAAATTAAAAATACCATTTTATCTCACTTGTTGGCCCAGCTACTGGTTGGGAAAATCAATTTTATAGCAATGCAACTAAATACTTATGAATGATGATCCTGATGACAGACGTCTACAGGGAAAATTCAGTGTTTGCAAAATATCTGAATGTGGATGTCTTTGGTGAGCAAGAACGTTTGTGCTCAGCTTGACTGGGTCACAAATATAACCATATATATATAGTCACTAACCTCAACTTGTGATTTGAGACGAGGTAATGAAATTAATTTGAATGTGACAATATATAAAATGCGTTTTTGTGATTTCAGTGAGGCACTAATCCATATATTTTGTACAGTTTCTTGTTTTACTGCATCTTTCATCATGGGGAAAAGGGCAGTTAGACTAGACCAGTGCCTCGTATTGTTGGACAGATCTGCCTTTTCTGATCTGTTGTTACATAGTGGTTTTCTTTCACAGAGAAATGAGAATATTGGTATTCAAAAGAGGCTTCCACAGATGCACTAAAGGGTTTTGGTAATTAAGGCAAAACAGATGGTTGCTTGCTACATTTATAATATTGCTTAACTTTTATTTTGATTCATTAATGGAAACCATAAAATCACATAATGAAGCAATAGAGACAAGCCAAAAATGGAAAACAGACTATTAGAAGCAATTCTATTACCAAACCAATAAAAATTAACAAGTAAACATAATTGTCACTTTATTTATATGGCTTTCCTTTAGCATAAATATTATTGAATATACTGAGTTAGATTGCCCGTAGTGCTGAATGAATCAAAGAATTTTCTAATAAATGACATTTGGATGGCTCTTCCCTGAAGTTTCTTGGAAAAAAAATAATTACTAAGACAAAAAAGCTGTGTTGAATTTTCTGTTTTCCTAAATGTATGAACCCTTTCTGATAGAAAGTATTTCTATATAGAAGGTATTCCTGTAGAAGGACTAAGAAAGACTGCATTCAAAATGTATTTAACTATTGATTTATAACAACAGTGCGTGTACCGTACTCTTCTCTGCACCTAAGCCACCTATGTTGTGCTGGTTTAAAAGTAAACTGGCAGGAGAAATGAACCCAACTCAAAAGAGCTTAGAAGTCAGAACTACAATTTAATAAAAAGATATCTCTGAGGTCTTTTCCAACCCAATCAATTCTATGATTCTATGAAGGTGTTAATGATTCCCAGAGGGGAGTTCTCACACCTGAATCATTGGTGTGAAGACAGGGAACCCTCTTATCTCTGTTTTCTCATGTACCCAGTTCATAGCCTGAGGTGTCAGGTGTGTCCTGGGCAGCTGTTGCAAACAATGCATCGTTAACAGTTCATGATAAATGGTGAGAGGGTATGGAATAGGCAGTTCCAGTTACATTCACACAGTGATAAACTGGTCCCAGCCACTATAACTAGGACATATGTACAAATTCTTCTGTACTTACTGTTTCATAAAGTTCAGGCCTTTTAGACATAAACCCGCCTGTTGTTCTCTGTACCCAAAATTTTAGTCTGTGGTGGGCTGACCTTGTCTGGGTGCCAGGTGCCCACTAAGCTGCTCTATCACTGCCCTTCCCAGCTGGACGGGGGGAAAACAAGATGGCAAACAACTAGTGGATTGAGATAAGGCAGTTGACTGAAGCAAAAGCTGAAGTGTGTATGTGCACAAAGCGAAGGGGAAAATAGCAAGGTTTATTCTCTACTTCTCATCAGCAGTGATGTCTAGCCCCTTCCCAGGAAGCAGAAATTCAGCAAAGCAAACATCATAAATAACGAAAGCACCCTCTTCCTCATCCTTTCCTTAGCTTTTATATTTCAGCTGCCATCATACGATATGGAGTGTCCCTTTGGTTAATTTGGGTCAGCTGGCCTGGTTGTGACTCCTCTCNGGAACTGTGGATCGGAGAGAGGGAAACTCACTAACCCAAGGGTGTAGATTTTAGGGGTCCCTCACTAACCTACAAAGACATGTCGCAGAACTGTAAGGTCCTGATAAGAGCAGATACCAAGGAACCATGCGGCCCATGAATATGAGTAAGGAGACCCCGTGGGCCACGTGACCAGCTATGGGGGCTGCCATATTGCTCAGGACCCCGCCCCTCAGCCAATCAGGGAACGGGAAACGCCTCTTCTGTTACGTGAATGGGGAGGGATTTTTTGAGACCTTAAAAGAGCAAAATTTGAACTTAAAGCTGTGCTCTGGGGACTTGTGTAATCATGAGTGCCTGGCACGTGTCGTAAGTAAACTTTTCCTACTTGTTGTATTTCTTTGTCTCACGGACTCGTGTTTTTTATTCTAAATTCAGTAAGTTGAGAGGTGTTCTCACATCAGGATCTTGCCTGCCCCCATCCCCTTGATGTGATGTGCTGATGCTGTGCCAGCCCTGCTCAGCAGTGCCCAGAACACCCTTCCAGTTCCCAGCGCAGAGCGCAGGTCTGGGGGGCTGCTGTGGGGAGGTGAACTCCAGCTCAGCCAGCCCCAATACACTGTTCAGCTCTGTTATGGTCAATAATTACACGGACTCTGTCTCAGGGGGAAGACAAAGACAATTTATTCAAAAGAAGTTCAGTGTAATATAGGTTTGGCGTAATTAGAAGGTTGGGTTACGCTGAAGAAGGGATGGGCTAAGCTAATCAAGAGAATACATTATGTTAACTGAGGGGGAACAGGGCAGGAGACATTCATCCACTATTCATGGACACAAGGTGGAGGGGTACAATGGGTCTTGCCAATCAGGTTTTGGGTACAGGGCAGGGAATACACAGAAACTACAAATCTTGTCAAATGGAAATAGTCTTTGGAGGTCTGGAGATGGATTGATGTCTGCAGATGGGATCAACTCTTATTGTCCTTGGGAGGCTTCCTTCCTTTGGGTATTTGTCCAAGGCTTTGCAGATATCTTGGCCAAGCTCCTTGTTGCTGGTTTCTGCCCCCACACAACTCCTTTAAGACAATATTTGTACTTGGGTCCTTCCTGAGGCAAGCAGGATAGGAGAGCAGGGCTGCTGCAGGTGCTTCCCCCAGCTGGAGGAAGAGAAGCAGTACCATGACAGGCAGTCCCACTCATGCCTTCAGCAGGGATTTGTATCAGTTGTGAGCATCAGCCAGCTCTTTGCAAAGGCCTTGGGCTAAGCTTTATAGCTTTTGGAGTTTTTCAAATGCTAGAGTATAAAAATGCAGTCGGTTGTTGTTTGGCTTTGATAAAAATCCCCGTATGAAGTGTCCTGTGGGCTTCCTCTCTTCCTTTGGCCCCCTACTGGCTACGATTCTTTCCTGGTACCTTTCATCCAGGAGCTCTCTGGGGCCACCCCAGGTTTACAGCAGGAACTTCCACGAGCGGCATAGGCTGTTTTGCAGCTTCAGAAGAATTTTTTAAAATAGTTTCAATATAAGCCAGAGCTGGGGATGGAGCAAGTAGGTGATGTGTCTCTGCTCCATCTCAGGAGGAGTTCTTCCTGAGCAGCCACTAGCAAATGATTGTGTATTTTCTAATCTGATCTTCTGAATAAGACTACAGATTGCTTTTGTATAGTAATAATAACTTTTTATGGCTGTAAATACATTTTTCACAAATGCCGTGTGGTTATTTTTTTTTTTTGTGGGCAGTATTGCTCATCCCTTATCACTTTCTCATTATTTTTGTCTCCCTTTAATGCTTATAAGTGACTAGACAACTCTGTAGAGGTCGAAGTTATGACACAATAATTTCTTTTTTATTGTTCCATTATCTTGTCTTTCCAAGTTGAGCGTAGTGCTCTTTGTCTTCTCCTTTTTGGCTCTGAAGTCCAAAGTTGACAGTAGGTTATTGCACGTCTTGACGTAAAGTACGTTGCTCTTACTGTGATTCTGACATAATGGGCTGTCATATGTAAGACTCATTTCTGTATCCTCTCTGTTTCTGAACGGAAGTTTGTGCTTCCAGTGTTCTAGTGATGAAATAATTGTGTGTCAGCTCTTTCAGTTTAATGCAACTCTACAAAGAGGAGGAAAAGGGATATTTGTGAACATCCATCCATCATTTGCTTTGCAGCAGTCCGTATATTTCTCTTTTTTGATAGAACCCCAGCCAGAAAACCCTCCCATCCAGCTAGGCATTATCCTGTAAATAAATAAATTCTTTGAGGTCAAGGGGTTAGAACTGATAAAGCAAGGGAGCTTCAGATGGTCAACTTTCCATTTGGGTCTGATAATCATTCAGATTTCAGTTGTGTTAATAACAACTGAAATGTTGCCCAAGATTTTTATTCACATCCTTTAGAAACCTGAACTGGGCTGTTTACAACATTAGATGAATTAAAATACAGACAAATACCTTTCTCCAGATTTGCTTTGTCTCATGTCTATCCCAAAGATGCAGGATTTTAATGTAACTTAGGCATTTTCACATAATTAGAAAGCATGAAACAGGAATTTTTCTTGGTTTTTGTTCTCTGCTGTGATAAGGGGATTTACCTCTTAAAAAGTATGTTTGGTGGTTGTTTTAAATCATTTAGGCATGAAAATAGCTTACACACAGTGGGGGAGAGACAGCCAAGGTCACTCCTAATCGGCCCAGTGGTTTCTGTAGACAATAAATCAAGGAATATGACAAAAAGGTAAGATAACTACAGAAATTTGTTAATTAGACCAGATTGAGCTGCTAAAAGACGAGTTGCAGCTGCCTTGTGGAGCCAAAGTTGAAAAGGGCACAGCGAGGAAGACCCACAATCTTCATCCTCAAGACCCCTGAAGACCCCTGCCCAAGACCACCAGAAATCACTGCGCCAGCTCAGACAGGAGGGGCTCAAGGCGGAGACAATGGAAATTATTTCCGGGAACTGATTAGAATAACCCTGCCTTTTTCTAATAACATAATGCATATGTATAGAAAAATAATGAATATGTACACTGTAATTGCATATAAACAAGCCTGTGCGCGCAGACAGGGGTGCACGTTTTCGGAGGAGCGACCCCCCTGTGCATCCAGCACTGAATAAAGGTATATAACCTCTTTGGTTGTGGGGCTGTTATTCCGCAAATCAGCTGCACACCTGCCTGTTCCCTCCACCTCAGAATGGGAAGATGAGAAGAAGAAAGGATGAGGCGTGGGGGGGAAAGAAAAGTAATTGAAATGTAAAAACTGTACTGTTAAGCAAAATTAAACTCTTCAACCATATGGGTTGAGAAAGTTTGTGTTACACAGGCCCTTCAGAGTGAAGTTGAGAAGACTGCATTAATGTGGAGCTGCAAAGTAATTGAAAGGAGGACAGGTTACTTCTGGAGGCCATGAACATGGTGTTAGTTGCAGACTTGGAAAACCCATGTTTGTGAATGTTTCCTAGGAAGAAGTAATTCTGGAGCAATCCTGTTCCTTGGCTAATGCTGTGCTCCACTGCAGTTTTTCTTCAGCATAGGGCACAGAAGGGTTTTCAGACAGGAATGCAGTGCCATTGTGGGGGTGTTGCTTTCTGGAATATTGGTGTGTTCACCTGATCCTTTATTTTTGATGCTTTTATTGCTACAATATAATTCTCAGCAAGGTACAGTAAAAAGAAGAAAATTTAAAAGCTTCCTACCTAAAACTATCCATGGTGGCATTTGAGATGTAACTCTGCAATGCTCAGGGAATTGCCACACCTGGTAAATGTGTGGCAGCAAGTGTAAGTTGATCCTTCTCTTTGCTCATCTTATATGGAGCTGCATCGTTTCCTTGTTAGACAGTAAGAATTATTTCAAAGAAAAATGAATGACACTCGTGTAATTAGGGATGCATAAACACAGATGGGCTGTATCATGCCCCGCGTTGCTAGCCAGGTGAGGGAGGGCATTGTCCTGCTCTGCTCTGCTCTGGGGTGGCCTCACCTGTGACCCTGGGGCAGTTTGAGGAAGGTTCTGAGCTCCTATTGAGTGTCCAAAGGAGGTGTCTTAGTTTAGGGCAAAGCCAAAACAATTTTGAATACCTTTCTCAAGAAAAGATCACGCCTCTTTTAAATTTAGAACAAAATTTTAATTTGAAGGAAAAATGTAGAAGGAGAGATAACAGTTCTTAACTACTAAATATGGTTATATATGCATATATGAACCACCANGAGAAACCGGGCCAGGAACGGGAGACAGGGGAAAGAAGCCAGAACCCGCAGGAGTTCCCCTCCAGCCGGTCCACACTTCACCGCCGCCGAAGCTGAGATGAGGTGTGTCGAGACGAGCCGAAGAGAGCCGAGCCCAAACGGAGTCGAGCCGAGCCGAAGAGAGCTGAGCCCGAACGGAGTCGAGCCAAGCCGAAAAAGTGAAGTGAAGGGAAAAAACCACTCCCCAAACAAAAAACAAAGGAACTGTCCTTAGAGCCATCAAGGTGGAATTTGGATAGTTAGCTAGGCGGAGGCAATGTCAACCCCCCAAAGGTCGTGTTAACAGGAAAGGAAAGAAAAAATCCTATCAAAATCTAAAACTATAACAGGAGGCAACAAAGCTGGTGAAGGACCTTGAGGGGCAGCATGTGAGGACACTGAGGGCACTCGATGTGTTCAGCTGGAGTAGAGAAGACTGAGTGGAGACCTCAGTGCAGGTCCAGCTTCCTCAGGAGGGGCAGGCACTGATCTCTGCTCTGGGGGGACCAGGGACAGCACCCAGGGAGTGGCTGGAGCTGTGCCAGGGCAGGCTCAGGTGGGATCTCAGGGTGGTGGGCACTGCCCAGGCTCCCCAGGGCGGTGGGCACAGCACCAAGGCTGCCAGAGCTCCAGAAGTGTTTGAATGATCCTCTGGGGCACCGGGAGTGACTCTTGGGGGTGGGCTTGTGCAGGACCTGATGATCCTTGTGGGGCTCTTCCATCTCAGCATATTCTGTGAGTCTCCAATAGCTGTAGCAGGGCAAGAATACGAAGGCAGGTTTTTTTCTGTGAAGTTGTCAGAGGTTGGAGGAGGGGATTTATTTTTTTTAAAGTTCTCACCCACAGCCTTCATGAACTGTGAAAAACATCAAAAGCAGAGTGAAAGAGCATATTGTGAGTCTTTGAGGCAGAACTGTAATTTAAAATGCTGAATTGTGAGCCCTGTGGGTTTGAATATCACGTATTTTATATTGTGATTGATAATGCAAGGAGGTGTTCTTATTTATCCTACAGAAGCATTCATCCAGCAGGGAGCTTAAGTATCTTTCCCTTCAAACAGCTGATGCTAAAATACAGAGGAAACAAAATATGCCTTGAACTGAATTTCTTTTCTGTTAAATTAAGCTTTTACATACCAAGGAAAGACTGTTCCCTTAAAGCTGAAGGTCAACGTGTTTGGTTTGTTTTTTTTATTTACTTCCTTTGTTTTCTAATTACAACCAGTGACGATAAATTCTCTCTGCTCTCCTTCCTCCCATGTTCTCTGAATAGCCATAGGGGTCCAATAAACAACCTCTAAAACTCAGGTGCTTTGATTGTATTAAGACACAGAAATGATCTTCCTGAAACAGGGGGAAAATTGGTTTCATTTTGGGACATTCTTCTAACTGAATGTGCTGGTTTAAACGTAAACCAGCAGGAGAAATGAACCCAACTCAAAAGAGTTTAGAAGTCAGAACTACAATTTAATAAAAAGATTACAATAGATACACTGATACAAAGGAAAATTGGTTCTAGCCCACAAAACCCAGTTGTACAACCCAGCCCCCTGGGGCACAAACAGTATGGTGCTCACCAGCCCCTCTGCTCGGCACAACGTGGTCCCCTGAGTCCAAAGCAAAAAGAAAAGGAGAATCTGTTTTCCTTCCAGAAGGTTGGTGGTCACAGTCTGGTTGAGAGCGGTAGTTGCAGTCCTGTTGATGTTCTGGTCCTCCTCTGGATCTGACGAGTGAGTGAGTGGTCCATGTCCCCAAACCCCAAGCTTATCTATGCTTGGCTTCAGATGGGAACACCCAGTACCTCCCCCAGGGTGAGGGGTTTCACAGTGGACAATTTACTCAGTGAGTCACAGGATATCTTGGTCTACTTGATGGCCCATTAGCAGACATGACCCCTCAGGTGGGGTGTGAAGGTGTTAATGATTCCCAGAGGGGAGTTCTCACACCTGAATCATTGGTGTGAAGACAGGGAACCCTCTTATCTCTGTTTTCTCATGCACCGAGTTCATAGCCTGAGGTGTCAGGTGTGCCCTGGGCAGCTGTTGCAAACAATGCATCGTTAACAGTTCCTGATAAATGGCAGAGAGGGTATGGAATACACAGTTCCAGTTACACACACACAGTGATAAACTGGTCCTAGCCACTATAACTAGGACACTGAAATAGCAAGACATAGTCTTAAATCACATGGCAGAAAACTGTGGATACCAGTTTTGGGAAAGGTAGGTGACATTGCCATCCATTCACATACCTTTTTTTGGGGGAGGGTGGAGTGGGTGTTTTACGCTTTTAAAAAATGGAGTCTCTTCAAATATATGAAGCTTCTTGCAATATATTATTGGGGTAGAAAACTTCAATTCAAATGTACAGCTTGGCTGAATAATTCCTTCCGACAAATGCTGAAAGATGCAACAATCCCAGTCACCTGAAATTAAAGAAATACAAGTACAGACAATACTCCGACAAGCAAATTTGTTTACAGACTTTCATGAAACTTTCTGAAGGTCTAGCTGGGATCAACACCTGTGCAGCAGAGCTGCAGCTGAAGTTCCCACTCCCAAGTTTCCCAATCCTCTGAGAAAAAGGGTGTCACCATGGGCACCCAGAAGCTTCTGGGTGTTTGCCACAGGCTTCAGTGAGAGCTGTGGAATTCAGTTTTACTATTCATGCTTCTATGGCCCATACTGCAGAGGCAGCAGCTGTGCAAAGCATGGCTTTCTATGAAATTCTAAACTCCTGTTGGTTTAATGACCAGAATCACGATGAAATGGGAATAACTTGTATTTGCTAGTGTTTTATGAGCATGGGTTTGTATGATTTGTGATTTGCTAATCAAAGTTTCCTTAACTTTGGTCTCCCTTCTGGGCTGAAAAGTAAAGAATGCTTTGCATGTTAGAGGCTTAAAAATCCTGCAAAACTGTCCTGTCTGCAAAACATTAATACAATAAAGCACTAGATGTTATCTGTTCTCTGAAGACACTGAGCTTTCCCAAGTGTTTTTCAGTTTGCTTGAGCTTGGTTTTTGAATCTTTGTCGTGTTCTGCCTAACTGAACCTGTGGTGTGGAGAAATTGCAGCATCTTGGATATGATGCGAGACAGGCAGCTCTATGTCTTGGGACCTGGTGCTCCATTAAAGGATTTCAAAGCTGATAAAGTGCAGACACAGGATAAAACCAATTCTTCTGTGGCAACCGACCCCCTGGAACTGCTTGTTGTTGTGCACAGTTACTTTCACGAGCCACCTCTCACGGAGCATTTATTTGGAAAGCACAGACATAAAAATGAATCTAAATTCCTGGCCATAGAACTTGAGCTTTTTGCTGAAAATATTTGAAAAATGCAGCGGGTGTTCCGTGACAAGGTTCCCTCTGTTTTCACTCGAGTCTCAGCTGAGTTGGGCAGGTTTTCCTTTGTTGTGTGCTGAGTTCCTGCTTTCACTTAAGGAGCTTCAGAAGCCCAGAGAAATTATGAACTACTCAAGATAAATGGAGTGCAAAACATGATCAAAATTGCCTTATCCCACACCCCTTTTGTTAGTGCAGTTGGATACAAAGGAAGATCTTACTTTGTCCTGCCAGATGATCTGCCAGCTGGGCCAGTCTCATGTTATCTACAAATGGGCCCTCTGTAAATTCTGTGTAAACGCTGAGAACAGCCCCCCCGACAAAACAGTGAGAACAGAACCCACAAACTCTGTGTGTGTGTGAGGGAGAGCTCGTGCTGGGGGGTTTTTGTGGTTTGTTTTTGCCTTTTTGCCCCTTTTTTTTTTTTTTTTTAATACACAAGTAAGAAAATTAAGATGGTACAAGTAACATTCTGCTTGAAGAGTTTTCCAAGTGAAATAATAGTAAGAATTGAGGGGTGTTTTCAGTCTTCCGTTACTTCAGTGATAAGTTCTTTTCTCTAAGAGCTGTGCTTTTCCAACTAAGGAACATACTCATTGTTACAAATAAGCTCCTAAATTTGATTGCAGCACCAAGGGAATGTAATGAAGTCATTAAGGCTTTTAAAGAAGGTCAGTGAGGTTCGAGTGATCTCATGTATGGCAGTCCAATAAGTACAGCTGCATTGCAAATTTGTATGTAACTGCAGCAAAACTACCTTTTTAACACAAAAAACACAAAATGGCAGCTCAGAGCTTTGGTGTTTTTTTGTTTTTTTTTTAACTCACTATTCATCTTTCCACTGTATATTGTTTCACCTGCAAAGTGTTTTGGTCACATTGCAAAAAGTGTGCACTAAACTATTTCTGAATTTTTTTCTCAGTGAAGAAGCTTGCACAGAGCTCCTGCTTCCTGAAGTTTATCCCCCTTGTCCTGGCCCAGTTGCCTGTCAGTTGCTGTATGACCCACCAAGGGCCAACCAGTTTGAGAGCAGCGCTTGAAACATCATCTCTTCTCTATAGTTTCTGCTTTGGACCAGCAGTAACTGCAGCCCAAGCCTGCTGTTCTTTTTGAGTGGTTTTGTTCGTGCTAGTTCCAGCCTCTGTGGTTCCTGAAGATGACTTTTCATTCCCAGTATCTTTCCATTTTTTCTGCTCAGTCCCTCCCCTGGTACTTTACAAGTGTGGAATTTTCTCACAGCGTGAAAAGGGTCTTCTTGTCAAATTATACTATGGCAGCATAAAAAATATGCAGAGAAAGGAAGGATGGCAGAGATGAGTTTGATTAAGAGAATATGTGATTATATTAAGGATTTATAGATGCTTTCCAGGTGGTCTCTGTTGGTTTCTCTTTGCCCATTTGCTTTTCTTGTTGGTATTACCTTCTATTTTCAAAATGGAAGACTTTTTCGCTCCAGCTGAAACTAACAGTTCCAAAACCTTTACTTAACCTTTCTGCTGGTTAAACCAACAGAGGACAAGTAAACCAAAATGGTTTGAATTCATACAGAATCACAGGATAGAGCTTTTCTTTTCCCAGCTTTATTTATGCTTTTTTATATATAAATTATACTGATTTCATCCAAAACTTGTTTTCAAATTCTTCCTCAGATATTACAGACTCTGTGTAGCAGGCAGAGGACTCCCCTTCTTCCCTGGCAAACCCAGTGCTGCTTTTTGCCACAGACTTGCACGATGGTGATGATTATCATGGCCAGGCTTCGCGAAT
>VWZG01004246.1:7716-29369 GCA_013396735.1 Grallaria varia | reverse complement strand
CTACAGGAACCCAGGACACCTTGGCAGGCGGATTGTTTGGCCCCAATCCTGTGCTGGGGGATACCCAACACACCTCTCTGTGACTTCATTAACACCCTGAATCTTGATGAGCCACACAGGCAGCATCACCCGGGGCTGGGACAGACTCCCAGGCATCCCATGCGACCCATATGTCCCAGACAAGCTGTCCTGGCACAGAGACGCAGGACACGGGGACAGCAGGGCAAGATCGGNGGATGCAGCCACCACTATGGGGACATCCAGGGCGGGGGGATGCAGCCACCACTATGGGGACATCCAGGGCGGGGGGATGCAGCCACCACTATGGGGACATCCAGGGCGGGGGGATGCAGCCACCACTATGGGGACATCCAGGGCGGGGGGATGCAGCCACCACTATGGGGACATCCAGGGCGGGGGGATGCAGCCACCACTATGGGGACATCCAGGGCGGGGGGATGCAGCCACCACTATGGGGACATCCAGGGCGGGGGGATGCAGCCACCACTATGGGGACATCCAGGGCGGGGGGATGCAGCCACCACTATGGGGACATCCAGGGCGGGGGGATGCAGCCACCACTATGGGGACATCCAGGGCGGGGGGATGCAGCCACCACTATGGGGACATCCAGGGCGGGGGGATGCAGCCACCACTATGGGGACATCCAGGGCGGGGGGATGCAGCCACCACTATGGGGACATCCAGGGCGGGGGGATGCAGCCACCACTATGGGGACATCCAGGGCGGGGGGATGCAGCCACCACTATGGGGACATCCAGGGCGGGGGGATGCAGCCACCACTATGGGGACATCCAGGGTGAGGGGATGCAGCCACCACTATGGGGACATCCAGCTCGGTGTGACAAGGAGCTTGTGGCCACCCCAGGCGCTGAGAAAGGCAGAAGCAAAAGGGAGGATGGTGAGGGTGTTCAGCTCCCCAGCATGTGGGTTTGGGGTTTTTAAGTTGGAATATGGGCTGGTCAAGGCAGATTATGCTGAGCATTTGCCCTGAATGCCCCCAGATCCCAGATCTTTAGGGGAGCCAAGTCCCAGCTGCACATGTTCAGCCTGGAAGTGCAAATGAAGTGCAAATGATTAGAAACCCTTTTTCTAAGGAATCAGAGAATCATTAAGGTTGGTAAAGACCCAAGACCATCAAGTCCAACTGTTAAAGAAGAACATCCCCCTCCATCCCCCCACCACCCACACAAACTGATGTCTTCTCTCTTGCTGGGGAAAGGAACTGACCTTCTTTCCAGCTGCTCTTCCTCCAGAGCAAAGAGGGAATGTGACACGGTTTGGAGATCCAGCTGTGGCACAAGTTGGTGCCTTAGGCATTGTCAGAGCGTCCTGCAGGGTGCTCTAAACTAGGAGGGGTGACATTTTTGGCACCCACTGTGCTCTACAAGGAGCCCCTCCAAAAATTCACTGTTAAAGCACCCAAAAAGAGCTTCATGCTACTGAAAATTCCTGACCCTGGGGAAAGGCTCCTCTGAGCCCCCATTTCTGGGGAAAAGGTTCTGTGCCATTTCTTGGGATAAGGTTCTCCAAACTATGATCCCAAAGCACAGATTAAATCCATACTTGTTGACAAAGAGAGATGTCTGGGCTTCCTCACATCTGGTTGGGTGTTAGAACAACACACAGATTTACAGGTGAGCAGGAAGGTTTCCCTTCACGTTTAACACAGAACAACTTCTTGCCCTGTAATGCCCACATCAAGCCTGGCTTGCAGCAGAACTGGAGGAGACCTTCAATATTACACCTCATCTCCATGCAAAATTTTGATTACTTTTTCCATTCTCTCTTTATTCCATGACTGAGCTTATTTTGCTATATCCTACAGGCACTCCCATAAAGAGAGTCAGTCTTTGAACTGCAAATTTTAGGGCTTCAGCACAAAATGTGATGGAAATGGAGCCACAATTTTAAAGAAGGGGTGAGGAGAAACATCTCCCTGCCAAGTATTTTAGCACTTGAGACCACTGGATGCAAACACATGGCTTAGCCCAGCTTAATATTAATTCTTTTTGAGATTCAGAGTTTGACTCAAAAATGCAATTTTGCTTGAGAAGATGACTTTATCTCCACAAGCCAATGAGGGAGAAGCTTTTCCACAACCCTTGGCACCATCCTGGAGCAAACACAGCCATCAGACTAGAACGTCTGAGGGAAGGAGGTTGTCTCTTACCCTCTGAACATCAGTTGGACCCAGGTGGCACAAAGACAGAACAAAGCTGCTAATTTAATTTCTATTTGTCTTCTCCAGTTTTGTTGGCTATTGAGCCTTTTACTTTGGATACATCCCATGAAGCTGCTGCTGCTTTTCTTGGGAAATGTTTCTATGTGTTACCCAAGCAGAGCAAGCTCAGCAGTGACCAAATCCTTCCTGGTTCTTCCTTAAATCCCACTCTCTCTATTTTACCTGTTAATGTCTGTGTTGCTGTATTTATACTGCTCTGCTGACCTGCAGCTATCCAGGCTCTCCTGCTCTCCCCATCTAGGAAAGCCAGGGATTGGGCTTGGGAATATTTCAGTCATGCAGGTGATGTGTTAAAAAATCCTGACTTCACATTCACAATCATCTCATCTGTTCCTTCTGTTTGTTCCTGTTTTTGGAGACTGACAATTTTGTGAGCTGTGGGGTTTGGGGGCAAAACTGCCCCAGCAGCTCCCAGTCCCACTGGCAAAGGTGGGAACACAGAAGCGATGCCAGGGATGAGGAATTGAGGATCCCCTGCACGACCTTCTTGTTCCTCATCTGAGCCTGGCCAGGCCATAAATTTATAAGGACAAAACAAGAAGAAAGAAGATTATTTTTAGCCATCACTAGGTGGATGGGAAGGTTCAGTTCTGAGGGTCAAGACCGAGCTTTGAAGGTCCCTAGAGCTCAGCTAGGTGGAACAAGTTCATCCAGAACTCCTGCTGCACTTGGTTATTGGCTCTGCTTTAATATGGATGCTACAGGACCCGGCTCTGTGTCTCACTGGGCAGGAATTCTGTCCTTGTACAGGCTGTGAGGACACACAGACACCCTGTTCCCTTCCCCTGCGTGCTCAGACACCCCCCCAAAATCCCCTTCTCCTCTGAGGGAACATCAGAGCCCCAACACTGCTCAGCTCCTGCTCGTGTGCTAGAGGGGGGTGACACCCTTGGAGATGTTCTCCATAAGGCAGAAAACCTCACACACTTCCCCAAGTCCTCTGTCAGACACCTCCAGCTGCCAACCAGACTGTCACTGAACCGCCTGTATTAAAATCACATGCAAATGTCTCCACTACAGGAATATTTGACTGATGCAACTGAGGAATTGTGTTTGACTGATACAATTTGAGGAATGTTCTCCTCTAAGAGAAATTTCTATTTAACCTCTGTGTTACCTGGAGAGAAATTTCTATTTAACCTCTATGTTACCTGGAGCTGGTTTAACTCCACATGTCTGTCTGCAGCAGCTGACAGGGAGACACTGAAGGAAGGTGATACCATCTCTCGTTTCTCATCAGTTACCTCAGAACCAGACAGTTCATTGTCCATTGTCCAAGCACCAGTTGCATCCTCCTGAGCCCCAACAGCCCACTCTTCTTTCTATTCTAAGCCTGTCATTTCCACCAACATCATTAATGACAAGATTTTGGACAAAATGCTTTGCACCTTGGGGTTTTTTGTTCATTTTATAGTCACAGCTGGGAGAAGGAGGTTTGTTTTTTGCTTTGCAAAAGAAGTTGTTTGGAGAATGGCAAGCCTTTGTTCTTCCTAGGGCGCTCAAAGAATTGGCACTTCCGGAATTCAAGTCCTTAGGAGGCCATTCAGAGCCAGGGCTGTTAAGAAAATCGATTAGAAATTCCATTAAGCAAGTTGAAGGAACTGGAGGTGGCACCATTGATTACTGGCCCTGTCTGCCTCAAACTGGCGTTCCCAAAAGCCTCACAGATTCAGGCTCTTTTTTATGTTAAGAAAAACCCTTTCTGCAAAGTCCAGCAAAGCAGCTGAAGAGCCCTGACCCAGAAACAGTAGGGTCAAGCCTCAGATCTGGTCCCTGCATCTCTGATGTGTCTGTGATAGGCAGTATCAGGCTGTGGCAGAGCCTGCACCCAAAGTCAATCATCCCTTCCCAGCCTAATAAAACATCCTGCAAACTCTCTAGGAAGTGCTGGAAACAGAAGGGCAGCAAACAGGCAAACCCAGCTCCCACAGGGAGTGTGGCACCGAGATGGAGATGGGAACTGAATGGCTCCTGCCATGGACCCCTCACCAGGGAGAGGTTGTCCCTCCTTGCCACGGGTCCTGCTGAGCTCCTGATGTGCCCATAAGCGCTGCAGAGCTTTTCTGAAGAGTCTGGAATGCTCTGCATCACCTCCATGATTCCCCAAGGAGGCACCTCTGGGCCTTTCCTCAGTCCTGCCAACAACGGGGCAACCTCTTCTTCTGTGGGGGATGCTGGTAACCCCCACCAGAAGAGATGCTGGTAACCCCCACCAGAAGAGTCTCCACCCTTACTCAACACCCAAAAGTCCCCACCAGACTCTGCCACACCCTGTGCCAGGTCTTGTCTACACACCTACGGAAAGACCACTTCTGTTCCAAAGACGTTGGACGTGCTGCCCTTGCTGCAGAGACGGGAAACTGCGGCACAGGATCTCTTCCAGCAGCCTCAGCTCTGAAAGTTCAAGCAGGTCTCTCACATCTGACCTCAACCACTAACCCATGGGCCCCACTCAGCCCTGCAAGGCACTCCCAGCTGCTGGGGGAGGTAATTGCAGTTGCCTTGGCTGAATTCTCCCTGTTTCCACTGCTCACTCCTCATCAGGATCTATTTCTAACCCAAGGGTTGGACCAACATCCTCTCCCTGTGCGAGGTGTGCTGGGGGATGTGTGAGCTCTATTTTAAGGTGCTGCTGGAGAGGTGTTTCTCTGTTTTTCCAGATCTCCAGTGGTGTGAACACAGTGTCAGGGAGAAGATGGAGTCAATCACCCACTGGAGAAGTCACATGTTCAGGGTGCAACGGGGTCAGCGCTCACGCCTTTGAGCTGAGTCACCATGGACATGAGAGAAAGCAGTCCTCCCTTTCCATCCATCCCAACTCTCCTATCCCATCCTGCCTCTTTTCTTCACATCCATCCCATCCCTTCTATTCCATTCCATACTATCCCTTCCATTCCATTCTAACCCTTCCATCCCATCCCACCCCATCCCATTCTTTCCCTTCCATCCCATCTGTTCCCGTCTTACCCATTCCATCACACATCCCTTCCATCACACATCCCTTCCATCCCACATCCCTTCCATCCCACCCCATCCCATTCTTTCCCTTCCATCCCATCTGTTCCCATCTTACCCATTCCATCACACATCCCTTCCATCCCACATCCCTTCCATCCCATCCCATATCCCTTCCATTCCACCCAATCTCTTCCCTTCCAGTCCCATTTTACCCCAATCCCACCCCATCCCATCCCACCCACAGTGTGGAGCAGAGCTTGGGATGGGAAAGCCGAAGATGTCTCAGGGGTGAGAGAATCGAGTTCCTGGTACCCCACAAACTTCCCTCCCTGCTTTCATGTCCCCAGTGCCTGGTGACAGTGTCTCCCACCACTCCCATGTGCCACCTGGAGACCACCACCCAAACCCACATGCCAGGCCAAAGCAGATCCCGGTGCCCAGTTCAGAGGTGACAGCTCCTGTCCCCATTCCAGACACTCCATTTGTCTTCCCACCCACCCTGCCAATTTCCACACACAGACACGGAGGGCAATGGTGTGAGGTCCACCAGCCCTGCCATGAAGAGACACTTTGTGCTGAGCTGCCTCTTGGCTGGGAGCTATTTGTCTCCTGGCACTTGGGGAGCTTCTTAATCCAGAGGCAAAACCAAGTGGAAAATAAACTCTCAGTGCTGGAGCAGCAACACGTGTTGCTCCAGGAAACTTAAAAATCCCATCCACAGGGACTTCAGCCCAGCAGTCACTGAAGCTGGTCTGTTAAGTGAGGTTGTATTTATTTTTAGTAAGAATTCATCTATTAAATCTGCAGTAATTGGAGGTTATAGAGACAGAGAGGTAAAAAAAGGGGATATTTAACCTGAAAAGCCAGGCAGGCAACTCCCCTGTTTTCCTAATCCTCATCAAAATAATCCTAAAAACAAGGAAAAGCTTGTCTTCCCAGCAAGGGGGGATCCACCAATGCTTTGGCTCAGCACAGCAATGGAGAAAACCCCCCACACTGACCTGATAACCAGATAAAACCACATTTATGGGATTAGTTCAGCTAATCCCTCATAAATGTAGTTTTGTTGCGCCGTGTTGGGATTCAGAAAACAACCAAGCATAAAAAGCAGGACAAAAAGCAAAGGTGAGGATATTTAGATCCCAACAGGGGGAGGCTGGGAGGGCAGAGGATGGAAGACACTAAAAGCCAGCAATTGGTTGAAAGTCCAAACTGAGCCTGGGGGAGAATGGCAATGGAGAGAAGGTTCCAGGGTTGCTGCCTTTGCATTCGGCTGTTCATTTAATGTTCAACTCATACACTTACAGAGCAAGATAAAAGTCTGAGAACTTTTGATTGGCCCCAAATCCCACCAGAAATGCTCAGAGGAGGCTGTTGCACATAATGAGGTGTTTCCTCACCTCTTCATGGCAAACTTGGATAGGGAAATCCAGCAATGCTCAGTAGCTGCTGTTGGTGAGAAGGCATTCAGTAACTTGGTTGGTGGACCAGACACCCTGGGGTTGTCTCCAGTCCCTCTCTCCTGCTCTCTGCCAGCCCCAACCTGTGCTTCCCCTGTAAGGAAACCCACAGCCAGGGATACTCCTTCCCCATCACACTGAAAAGAGCCTGACGCCACCCAGCACTTCCACAGCCACATGGAGAACACAAATCCCTTCTGCACGCAGGGCTGGACGTGTGTCAAACCCCTCAAGACCTCACCCCAGACAGTCCTTTCCTCTCAGCCCTGCAGCAACTGATTCTCCTGCTTTAATATGACTTGGCATGATTATTTTTTCCCCAGATGCACTGGTCTGTCTTTTCCCCTCTCTTTCTGGCTTTGGATCACTGTGAAGCTGTCAGACTCATCCTGCTTCGGACCAGGGATGGCCCAGCTCTTTGGAGAGGGCAGCTCTGCAATACCAGGAGTTGTGGGGCATCTTTATATGAGAGGCTGATTTCTTCCCTGTAACTGCAAAAGAGGGATCAGCCCCTGCTCCCACAGGGCCACTTCTTCATGGGGACTATGTATGTCCACAACACCTTTCGCAGGGGCACCATGAATCACAGTTAGATCCCCCCAAAATCCACAACCTACAGATTTTAGTGAAAACAGGGTGGTGAGAGACCCTGAAATACTCACTGTTGCAACTGTGGAGCTGCAGGTTTGCACAAGGCAACCCAAGCCTCTCAGGGACATGGTGTGACTCTGGGGGTGTCCTGTGCAGGGCTAAGGGTTTGGACTCGATGATCCTCGTGGGGTCCCTTCCAACTTGTCTGATTCTGTGATTCTGTAACCTTCATAGCTGGAGATTTACTGTGAAGGGAAACCCCTCTCTCAACTCCCAGCTTCTTTTCCACATCCCTTCTGAGCAGCAACAGCCTCGTGAGCTCCAGCTCACCAGATGGAGGACCTTCAGGCAAGCAAGCACAATTGGGTTTAATGTGCTGAACAACCCTATAGAACTCCTGGGTCCACTATCTACTCTGGTAGCCCAACAGTGCCTGCAGCCAACCTCTACAGGGTTCCCTGTGTGGGGGAAATCCCAGCGTGACACCCATAGCCGGGCTGGTGAGAGAAAACAGGGCTTGACCAGGGAAATCCAACTATTCCCATAAGAGCACCTCGGGATGCTGACTGAAGTGACATATGCAGCCGATGTGAAGACTGTAACACGGGGCTGGGTTGCTGCTCTCCTCTGGCAGAGGCTGTGGCAGTGCTGGTGACACACGCAGGTGACACAGCTGGGCTCAGGAAAGGCTGGAAGACACCCATGCCATGCACCCCATGTAACTGCAGACCCCAAAACCATACCCACAGTGCCAGCAGCGGAGCCACCACCACCGCCTGCATTTTCATGATCTGTGAATATGTTTTCCAGTCCACTGCAGGGCAGGAAAGTCCCAGGGACTCCAAGCCTGGCGTTCTTCCAGCACGCCAGGAGACCTGTCACAAAGGGAGTGCCGAGTGTGGCAGGATCCTTGGTGTGCTATCTTTAGAAGGAACACATGCTATGCTCAAATCCTTCTGCTCTATTTGCTGCATGAAACCCTTGCTGGTGCCTGCTCGCCAGGCATGGAGGGAGGAGAGGGCTCCCTGTGTCCCACACCCAGTGCTGACACGTCCAGCCAGCAAGCACCAACCAGGCTGGCACTTCAGCTTTGACACCACAACCCACCTCCTTCTGCTGAGGATTTTGGTGTCACAGTGGCTTTTATCAACAGCTGCGACAGTTGATTTTTGGGGGTTCACGTCCCGATAACGGGAGGTTGTCCCTCCTTTACATTGCAGGGAGTTGTCCTCCCCCTATAGTCCTCCCCAAGGAGCTCCCGGGGTGCCCCACAGAGAGACACGCAGAGACCACCGGAGAGGGAGCAGAGAGAGAGTTCATTACATGGGCAGAGGTATTTATACCTTCTCCATGGATCGTAAAAGATCCAATAGAAAATGAGGAATAATAACCAATAGGAAAGGGTTAACTAAGGGCCAATAGGAAAACTACACAGACTTCTATCAAGGACACATTCTTTCAGACCTAGCTAAGGAGATAAGGGCTTTCTCAAGGGATTTTGGGAAGAAGACACAGTGACTCAGGGAAAAAACTCAGAAACTCCATTTTAAACAAGAGTTTCAGTTTTTAAGGTATTTAGGTTAGCTTTTCTTCCTTCTTCACCAGCCCATTTCTCACAAGACTTTTTCCATTTCTGATATTGTTTGTTCACTGCCACAAAAAGCCACTGGAGCATTTCAGTCCCGTGGGGCATGGAATGGAGTCACCTCCTGCACAGCCACACTTACCTGCCATGGCCAGCTCTGGGAAAGCTGGTGGAAGCCCTGGTGCTATATTATGGAGTCATAGAACGGTTGGTTTGGTTAAAGATCATCTCATTCCAACCCTTCTACCATGGGCAGGGACAACTTCTACCAGACCAAGTTGCTCTAAGCCCTGTCCAACCTGGCCTTGAGCACTTCCAGGAATGGTGCAGCCAGAGCTTCTCTGGGCAGGGCCTCACCACCCTCAGAGGGAGGAATGGTTCTCTAATATCTAATCCTGTCCTCTGTCAGTATGAAGCCATGTCTTCCTTCTCCTGGCACTCGAGGCCCTTGTAAATTGTCTCTCTCCATCTTTCTTTTAGTCCCCCTTTAGGTAGTGGAAGGCCACAATTAGGTCACCTGAAAGCCTTTTCTTTTCCAGGCTGAGTATAGAGGATCCATCCTCAAACTCATCGTCCAGCATCCAAACTCATTCAAGTCTAGTAGCTGATGAATTTCATCCTTTTATATACTCACATACGTCAACCTTCCAGTAACAGCTGCATAAGTGTTCCCTATGGAAATCTATAGGGTCGGTGCAGGAAGGAACTACCCAAAAAACCACCTCATCTCCTTGGGGTGAGTGCTGCTATCAAATGAGATCCTTCCAGCAAGTTTCTCCACCCTTGGTACAGACGAATTTCAATACCTTTGGGCTGGGGTTCAGCTTCTGCTTCCTGGCGGAGTGTTTTCACTGACAGACTCGGCTATAAATGGGACAGAACGGTCTGCTTGCCTGGCAGAGTCTGCAGGAAAAGTGATGATAGTTTTTGTGGGATTTGGGTGTGATTTCAACCTTCTGCCTCATGGTGCTCCTCAGTCTTAGTCATGGAACAGCCAGGTGTGCAACCCTGAAGGGGTCAACGCAGCAGAGAAACTCTGAGCCCGGAGTAGTCAAGGCAGTGTCACCACTTCCCTAGACCTCAGGAACTTCCACACTTCATGGGAATCTCACCCCAAACTTCATGTCAAACATTTGCACCACTTGGGAAGGGGGACAGGGGAAAGAAATTCCCCGCTAAAACAAACCAAACCTTAGAGCAGCTACAAATGAGAAACAGGAGTGAAGAGACCCAGACTGTCCCCACATCCCCTGACTCTGAACGTCTTCTCACTCTGCCCCCACTTCTGGAGGTTACAGTCCAGCCAAATGACATGAAGTACAAACAAAAATGTTTGGTGAGGAGTCAGAGGCTGCTCTTCTGGGCTGCCAAACCTCATCAGAGCCACCCGTGGGCAAAGCAGGGCTCTGCCACCTCCGTGCACAGCCTCCCACCAGCCCCAGCATGGCAGGAGGAGAACACACTGCCATCCGAGGCGAGGAGAAACCACCCAAGAGAGCAGGCTCCTGGGAGCCAGGAGGCTCTCCCAAGGCAGGATTTTGAACAGCAAGACCATTCTGTGTATTAAAAAACCCACACGAAGCAGAGATGGGTGAATTTAAGCACAACCGATGCTGCGTCGGTGTGTGATTTCTGAGCGGGGTGACATGGCTGTCACCTGTAATAACCTTGCTGTTGTGTGCTGACAGTCACCCAAGGCAGGGGAGAGTGCTGGCCCTGACTGGCGAGGCAGCTCCAGTGACTCTGGGCTGCTGCATCAGCACAGGGGAGGCAACCCCAGAGCTCATTGCAGCAAGAGCTGCTCGGCAGTCTAAATTCCTCCTCTGCAAGATGCTGCTCACTCTGTGAGGCACCAGATCCCGTTTATTTCAGCATTAAGAAAAGGGAGATGGGGATCCCACACAGGGATCCAAGCTGTCCCACTTCATCCATCCTCAGGGTAGCAAAGAGGGAATTTGTCTCTCCTTGTCCCTGGAGTCGTGCACAGAGAAGGAGTGCAGGGGGCTGAGTGGTTCTGCTGCTCTCTGGGCATCTGGAGCACAAGCCTGGCACAGCCCATTTCTCACTGGGAGGGACGGGGAAAAGCACAAGGCTCTTTGCAGATGTTTATTTTTCCTTTCCAGGAGGAAGAAGAACAAAGCAGTCCCAGAAAGGCCCTGCCAGCCTGCAGCCAGCAGACCCACCAGCCAGGCAGGCAATTAACACTGTCACGGAAGCAGAACAGCCCTAATGACTATCAGGAGCAGTCTCAGGCTTCCTCCTATTCATTTGGGAGCCAAAGGAGCCACTCACCAGTGAGCCAAGGGTCCAATTCCCCTTGGATCCCATACAGACACAGCCCCAGTGGATGTCGGGGGGCAGTGGTAAGGCAGCCAGGGCTAGAGGCAAGGCAAGGCAAGGAGCTCTCCTCCTGCCCTGCTTTGCTTGGGGATGTTGGAAAAGGCCACTTCGTCATCCCAAAACCTCCAGATAGGCCTCCGGCCAAGCGGGGTTGCCCTGACATCTCTTGCATCTCCCTCCTCCCACCATCAGAAGTCCAAAGGGATAAAAATCAATGTCTGAGAGAAGGAAGCGAGGAAATGTTTCTTGAGGCATTTCTACTGAAAATTACTCAGGGCCTTCTGGTTTCAAGTCTCTCCTGGCACTGGGGGGAACAGCAGATCTGGGGACACCCAGCTCTTGCTGAACCTCTTCTTGTAGGAGGCATCTCAACCCGCTTTAATTTGTTGACCTTAATGCCACGGTCCTGCTCCAGCTGATATAGAAACCCAGACTGGGAATGGGATTTCAAACTGTGATTTTCAATCTCTGCAGGAATAAGGAGATTTTTTTACAGCCTCACAGCACCTGAGCACCACTTGGAGGAAACATCAGGAGCAGGATGGGGAAGTTCTCGCTCCAGACTGGGAGCTCTGACCCTTTGCACATCAGCAACAATAAAAATCAAAGAATTAGGAGTCATAGAAGGAAGTGTGAAGGCCCTGAGAAAGGGGAGGTCACAACTCAGGGCTGTTTTTTCAGCTGGCACTGCACTGAGGTTGGCTCCTTCTGCCCAGTAACCCATCTGAACTTGGCTTAAACATGGAAGAAGAATTAACAGGGGAGAGGGAGATGCTTTATTAAATATTCATAAGAAAAAGCATTTCTCTCCCTCATAAATAACCAAAATGTGTTCCTCCTCAATTAATATGCATGACTACTAACTTCTCTAATGAAGCCAAGCTCTGTCCCAGGAACTCAACGCTAATGCTTTCTGTCAGCTACAAGCACCAGCACTCTCAGATTATTTTTCAGTCAGTTTTTTTCCTGCTTTTCCTCCCAAGGTGGTAGTTCCCAGCTTGTGTCTGCTCTGAAAAATACCAGCCAAGCATCCAGAGCCACAAGAAATAGCATCATGCTTGAGACACAATCATGCTGTACCAGGCAGTGCCACCCGCCCCGGGTGGGTTGGGGTTTTTCCAAGTATAAGGAATCCCTCTTGCTGGCCTATATTTGGACAGGGATATTTAAAGACACAAAAAGAGGAAAACACAGAAATCCCCCTGCAGGAGGAGGCTAATGCCAGGAAATACAAAGGCTGGGGGTACATGTGCTCCATATTTCCCATTTTGCCAGCCTATGGGGAGGTGATGAGAGGATGGTGATGCTGAGATCCAAAGCCAGACGCAGTGAAAACCATCTCACGTCCACCTTGAACCACTCAGGAGCCAGAAAGAGAGGGTCTTAGGGCATGCTCAGGGCAGCAGACCTGGATGAAGACAGATTATGCAGATTATAGGGGTATTTTTCTGTAGGGAGCCTGTAAAAGATGGAGGGAAATTTTTGCAAGGATATGTAGTGACAGGAAAAGGGGAAATGGCTTAAAACTGAAAGAAACTTGGTCTAGATTAGATATTAGGAAGAAATTCTTCCCTGCAATGGTGTTGAGGTCCTGGCACAGGTTGCCCAGAGACGCTGTAGCTGTCCCAGCCCTCGAAGTGTCCAAGGCAAGGTTGGATGGGGCTTGGAGTGACCTGGTCTAGTGGAAGGTGTCCCTGCCATACAGGGGGGTGAAATAAGATGAGCTTTAGTGTCCCTCCCAACCCAAACCATTATGGAATTCTGTAATGCCATGATTCTGTGTTTCTGGTTCAGCTGAGACTCCACGTCTCACTACAGGTCCCTCAGGAATGTCCTTGACCAGTTGCTCGCTGGAATCCTTGCTCTGTTTTCCACATCAGCTCTGCTGCCTCTTCCAGAGTCCTGTCTGATGACCTGGATCTGTTCTTTCACAAAAGCTGGGCTGTCAAAGTCTTTAAGGCCTGGAGATCACGGCTGCTCCATACAGGGTCACTTAATCCACTCCGAAACCTCCATGAGAGCAGTCATAGAATCATAGAATTATAGAATTGATTGGGTTGGAAAAGACCTCCGAGATCATCAAGTCCAACCCTTGGTCCAACTCCAGTCCCTTTACCAGATCATGGCACTCAGTGCCACGTCCAATCTCAGGTTAAAACCCTCCAGGGACGGTGAATCCCCCCCTCTCTGGGCAGGCCATTCCAATGCCTGACCACTCTCTCTGTAAGGAATCTCTTTCTAATATCCAACTTCAATTTCCCCTGGCAGAGCTCCAGCCCGTGCCCCCTTGTCCTATTGCTGAGTGCCTGGGAGAAGAGACCAACCCCACCTGGCTATAACCTCCCTTCAGGGAGTTCTAGAGAGTGAGGAGGTCACCTCTGAGCCTCCTCTTCTCCAGACTAAACCCCTCCAGCTCCCTCAGCCTCTCCCCACAGCACTTGTGCTCCAGTCCCTTCCCCAGCCCTGTTGCTCTTCTCTGGCCCCGCTGCAGCCCCTCAATGTCCATCCTGAACTGAGGGCCCAGAACTGGACACAACACTCCAGGTGTGGCCTCACCAAGGCAGAGTGCAGGGGAAGGATCACTGCCCTGCTCCTGCTGGCCACGCTATGTTGGATCCAGGCCAGGATCCCACTGGCCTTCTTGGCCACCTGGGCACACTGTTGGCTCCTGTTGAGCTTCCTGTCCCTCAGCACCCCCAGGTCCCTTTGTGCCTGGCCCCTCTCCAGCCACTCTGTGCCCAGCCTGTGCTGCTGCAGGGGGTTCTGGTGGCCAAAGGGCAGGACCCGGCCCTTGGCCTTGGTGAACTTCATCCCATTGGAATCAGCCCATCTCTCCAGTCTATCCAGGTCCCTCTGCAGAGCCCTCCTGCCCTCCAGCAGGTCGACACTCCCTCCCAATTTGGTGTCATCAATGTGCAGGGGAAACTGCAGCATCCCTCCTGCTGCTCCAAACTCCCATTCTTTGGCCACAGGTGGTTGGCATTGGCAGGGTTCAAGCCAGCTGGCCGTGCCCAGCATCTCCATGGACACTGCTCTCCCCTTTCACTGCTGCTCTGCCCACCCTCTTGAGCAGCCCCAAAAATGACTGAGGTGGGATTTTGATGACACCCTGCTGGCTGCTCTCTATGTCCAACTGCAAGCAAGAGGCAGAGAGCCAAATGCCGGCAGCAGTTGTCCTTCCAAAGGATAAATTTGGGGTCTTTGTAGTCCAAAAGCAGATGTTGGACCTCATGCAGGCTGAAACCCTGAGCAACTTCTGGAACTGCCCCGCTGGTGCCATCCACCTCATCCTCCTTCTCTCTCAACTCCAGCCTCAGGGAGGAGAATCACAAAAGGGGAGGAGTGCAGGAGCCAGACCAGCTCACAGCAGCTCTGGAGATTAATATCTTAGTGAGTTTCCCTGTTTTCTTTCTGTATGGAGAAAAGAAGGCTCTGGGGAGATCTCATTGTGGCCTTCCAGTACCTTAAGGGGCTTGCAAAAAACAGGGATAGGGACTTTTTATATGAGCAGATAGTGACAGGACACAGGACAAGAGGTTTAAACTCAAAGCAGGCAGAGTTAGATTAGACATTGGGGAGAAATTCTTTCCTGTGAGAGTGGTGAGGCCCTGGCACAGGGTGCCCAGAGAAGCTGTGGCTGCTCCTGGATCCCTGGAAGTGTCCAAGGCCAGGTTGGACAGGGCTTGGAGCAACCCGGGCTGGTGGAAGGTGTCCCTGCCCATGGCAGGGGGGGGGACTGGATGGGCTTTAAGGTCCCTTCCAATCCTAATCATTCTGTGATTTAACGCCTCTTAATCAGGCTTTCACAGCTGAAGACTGGCTTAAATCTAATTCCTACTGACAGTTCATACTATACAATGTTTACAACACTTCAGTGCCAAAGATTGTACAAACAAGCAAAAAATAATCCCCGGTTTAAAACCTCCTTACACCAGTCCTACTCAGGATGACCTAGAATTGATGGATCACAAATTTTCTTTCACCAGCCTGGCTGAAACCCTGTGTCTGCTTGAGAGGGCAGGCGATGCTCCACAGGAGGACAGCCAAGAGCAATACTTCTAATCCTGTGTTAACAAACATGACTCACCCATTTATTTTCACTGGTATGTTCATGTTTATTTTAAGCTTTGTCGAAAGAATGCCAGCTACTGTATAATAACTGCAATGCAAGATGGCAGTGTTTTTATTTTGCTTTACAACTAAAGATTTATTTTTAGCTCCTTTAAAAAACAAAAGCCAAAAAAACAACAAAACCAACCAAAACCAAAAACAAAGCGAAACTGGCCTGTAAATTATTTTAAAGACTTTGACAATGATTTCCTAAAGCAGATTTGCATGAGTAAGGCCAACTTCCAGGCCAGAGTCTACACGAGAAAAAACTAGTGGCCCCGGTGGCACTGGCTCTGTGCTTCTCTGGAAGTCATCCCAGGCAAATCTTGCCTTCCAGGTGAGGGTTTAAGAGGTAAGACTGTGCTTTGCATGATGTTTAGTTCAAGCCTAAATCCAAACAACCCCCCTGTGTTTCCCCATGCTCTTCACAGCACTTAAGAGGGGTAAGATTAATTCTTGGCGTGCGGGATCCTTCGTTGCTCTGCTCTCTGTTGTGCTGGTTTGGAACCCAGAGCACCCAGGGCTGACCTGCAGGGTTGCACCATCAGCTCCCATCAGGAATCCATCTGTTCCACAGCTCTCCATCTGCTCCCACCGAGAGGGGCTTGGTGTTGTCTGGGGGTTACAGGCAGAAAGGAGGATGCAAATCAGGACTCTTGGGCTCTCCTCCTACACACAAATCAATGGAGGGCATCATAAATAGCCAGAGCCTGCGACTGTCTTTCCTCCATCAAAAGTGTGGAAAAATGAAAACAACGTTAAATACCCAGCCCAGCCCTGGAGAAACGTGGTACTGAGTAGTCAGAGCCCAAGGTTCAATGAGCTTGTAAGGGAAGAGTGGGAGTGAAAAGTCAGCATTTCCAGCTTCCTTCTTGGCAAGATTCAAATACTCACTTGATTCCCAGCACTGGGAGAAGGGCTGCCTGGGGCTCAGCTGTGAAAAAGGACAAGCTGGGACTGCTGGCTGCTCCTCCCTGTGGTGCCAGCCACAGGGAATGTCTCCAGACCCTCTGGATACTGACACGAGCTGGAGAATCGGGGATTAAGCGCCTGTTCACGTGAGCGATGACTTTAAATTCACACACACAAATCCCTCTTAGGGCTTCCCTGGAGCTGGCAAACACGGAGCTTCCCAGGGTCTTGGCTGGTTCCTCTAACATGGCCACAGCAGGGTTTTCTCCAGGCCAGGTTTAAGCAAAGCAAAGAGCAGCCACCTCAAGAGCTGTGGTGAACACTCAAGGTGATGGGTCTCCCTGGACACCACTGAGCATGTCTGGTGGTGGCTGGTGGTTGCACCCACCAGAGAGACCTCCCTTTTCCCCCCATCACACCAGTTTCCAGGCCAGTGCATTGGTGTAAACCCCAATTTCTGTTTGGGAAACAGGAGGAGCAGTGTCTTTAGGACAGCAGGGGCCGAATTTTAGCTGAGCAAGGGAATAACTAACACACAACTACATCCAACCACCCCTTCTCCAGCCTCGCACAGCCCTGAGTAAACACCACCCCATAGCTTCATTTCTCCTTCTCGCTCTCGCCACACTTGTAGCTGGAATAAATCCCTTCTGCTTTCCCCAGGATGCAGAGGGATGAGGAAGGCTGTGACTCTGCTCATCGGAAATGCACAACTGCCCACACAGGTAGGGATCTTCCCTTGGATTTGCTCTCTGCTCCGTGTTTATGCCAGCTCTCCTGGCAGATCCACAACACACTTCTGCCTCCAAGCAGACCAGAGCATCCCTGAGAATCTTCTCCCAGAAAGTCACTGTCAGGCTCCCAGGGACACTTGCTCTTCCACAGCCATTTTCTGCCCGCTTGTGAAGCTCTGCAGAAATCCATGGTTGCAGTTCTGCAGAAAGCCACAGCCACAGCTCTGCTGAGCCACTCTCCATTATTTCCCAGGCAAAGACATGAGGAGATGATGACTGTCCCCAGCTCACATCACTAAGCATTTCCTGGGTGTGAACAAAGGGCTTTAAGGGCCATCACCTCTCCCCAAAACATGCATTGCTCCCAGTTCTGCAACAACCTGCACTGGGTTCAACCCTGTTTTAGCTGGAGTTGATCCCTTTGTAAAGCCCTGAGTCAGGAGATTCCCCCTTTCACCGTTGGCCTTGGCAGTGACAAAGCTCTTGCTCTCTCCATCCAGCCCAGCAGTTCCCTGGGATCCCATGGGAATAAAGGCTGAACAACCTATGAATTATAAAAGCCCAAGCATGTCTGCAGACTCTTCCTACCAACAGCTCCTCAGGTGCACCAGCCAGTGTTTTGCAGGGTTGATCCTTCCCTCCCCTTCTCTTCCTTATTTTGGGAATTACCTCCATGGGACACTGGGATTTTGTGGTTTAGTCCAGAAACAGGGCAGTGAAAGGACAGGGATGCAGTCAGCAACCTGGGGCTCAGCATGTTCCTGTCCACTGAAGACAGCAGTTGTTTGTCCAGAAGGAGCAGAACCTTTGGCTCTGACCCACGTTTGGCACCAGCATGGGCCAAATCTCCACATCAATCCCATATCTTCCCCCTTGGCTCCATGTAGGGACAGAGAGGATGTGACTCATGCAGACACAGCCAGAGCAGGGACAGAAAGGAAAGTGGCTGCCTTGCTGTGTGTGTTGCCCCCCAAGCACAGCCCCTCCACCCGAACCCACCACCTGATCAACAAGTCATCCTGTTGTTCAGGGGAAGCAGTACCCCTGGCACCAGCCCAGGTCCCCCCATAAAGCCAGGGCTGCAATTCCCCTGTGCCTTAAACATGCAGTGCTGCCCCTCCAAACAACAAAACTGAGGCACAAAAGGGGCATGGACTTGAAAACCCCCCAGCCCTCTTTGAGACCCACAGATTCACCCACATGCTCTGGCTGCAAAAGCCTTCCCAGGTCTAACCCTGCTCAGCAAAGTGTCAGTGACAGATGCCAAAAGCCCCCTGGGTTCCTTTTCATCTTGCCCAGTCATGGAATGCTCCCATGTAGGTTGTTTCTGGCCCCATCAATTACTTGACCCGGGCAGCATGGCATGATACAAACCACCACTGGCTCTTAAATTCCACAGACATAAGGACAACAGACTCCCTTTGGTCTCCTTCAGTCATTTGTCACAGCCATTGTGGGACTGCTCCTCAAATGTAGCTTTTGTTCTGCATTGTCCATCCATGCATTACATCCATGATAAGGGGATTTATCTCTTAAAAAGTATGTTTGGTGGTTGTTTTAAATCATTTAGACATGAAAATAGCCTACACACAGTGGGGGAGAGAGAGCCAAGGCCACTCCTAATCGGCCCAATGGTTTCTGTAGATAATAAATCAAGGAATATGTCAAAAAGGTAAGATAAATACAGAAATTTGTTAATTAGACCAGTGTGAGCTGTTGAAAAGACTGGCTACAGCTGCCTTCTGAGCCAAAGTTGAAAAGGGCACAGTGAGGAAGACCCACGATCTTCATCCTCAAGACCCCCGAAGACCCCTGCCCAAGNCCCCCTGTGCATCCAGCACTGAATAAACGCCCCTCTCTAGAACCTCTTTGGTCATGGGGCTGTTATTCCACAAATCATCCAACAGCACGACACCACCACACCAAGCCCTTTCCCTTCCAGGAGCTGCTCATCAGCGCCTGGGCTCTGAACCCCACGGGGGCTGCCAGGGAGCTGCTTGTAGGGACGGCGGATCCATCCCCCAGGCTGACAGTCGGTGCAATCCAGCGTGTCCAGAGTCACATTCCAGATGGCACAGCCACCCAGCTCTGCTCCCAAGCAGACACTCAGCAACTCACAGCCCAACCCGCTCTGACAAGTGAGACGGGAGGAAGGTCAAACCATCTGTCTGCTGAGCTCAGGGTCACAGTTAAGGACAAAGTGTTTAAAGACTGGGAAGCTGATCTTAGATTTCCCCATTATATGAGTCTTGCTTCTGCCTAGTCTCCATGAGCTTGGAATTGCTTTGGGTGCCAAAGTTGAACAGACATAAGAAAGCACCCAACACCTACAAGGAGCAGCAGGACAGTTATCCTCAAATTCATGCTCCCTCTTTGCCACAAGACAGAGTCAGACCCAGAACAGGATAAAAGACTCCTTTATTTTTTACAATTTAAGTTCCTGGAACTCTCATTGCTAAAATATTTTGAATATTTTCAGATATTGCGTTGACAGCAGCCCCCATCCCTTCCCAGCGCTGAGCAGCTGGTGCCTTTCATCACAAGCAGCTGCACCTCACAGGACTGTAAGTATTGCCAAGAGTTTTGGGAGCCCTGAGACACATGGGCACATCTACTCGAGTTTATTAATTCCTCCTGCACTAAAGGAGACCTTTATTTTCCCTTGAAGCCTTGCATGTCTAAGTACCTAAACCAGCTCCAGAGTGCCCTGCTTTGACCTCCCAGCACAGGCTGCTTTGAACTGGAGAGCCAGGCTACACAACCTTCTTTTGTGCTCCCTCGGGCTGAGTTTTCACAGTTTTCATAAACCCCAGGTGTGAACGACGAGGATGATGAGGAGGCAGGGCCTGTCAAAGCGTGGCCAGTGAGGATGAGGAGGGGTGGGGTCCCTAAGGGGTCCTATGGGTTCAGGTGTCAGAGGGGAGCAGCTGAGGGTTCCTCAGGTGGGTCTCTCAAGGAACGATGGTGACCACACCTGGCAGGGGCTGGGGGAGCACCTGGATGCACCTGGTGATGCAGCTTTGCTGGAGGAAGGTGCCAAGGGCAGCACAGGAGATGGGACCAGCACCTGGGCAGGTGGGGCAGCACATGAGGGTGCAGGGAAGGGCTTTTTCCTTTCAATTTCATCTTCCCAGTCCCATTCCAATCCCTTCCCAGTGCATCTGAGTGACCCCAGACTGCCCTCAGTCCCTCCCATTCCCCCTCCAGTCCCTCCTCAGTGCCCCAAGTTCTTCCCCAGTGCATCCCAGTAACAGCAGAAAAAAGGGCGGGGTTGGGAGGAAAAGAGGTTTAAATTGTGAGAAAAACCCCCATCTGTTGTCATTGTCTGTGTTTAAATTGAGCAGTAACCACTGTCACCTGCGATTTTAGGGATATGACTTCAAGAAAAACACTCCTTTTCACTGATATTAGCAGTCTCAGTTGACAGGGAACCCCCATTTTCTGTTAGTTTTGGGTTTAAATGGAAGGGGGAAATACTTACGGTGACATTTTCTGGGTTTGAATCAAGGGCAACGCCCCAATATTCATAATTTAAGGTTTAAATTAAAAGGGACTCCCTGCTGTCCTGGGTTTTCAAAAGGCTTAAATGGAGAGGAACCTCTTTATGTGCCATGTTGAACTAAGAGGGAATGTGAGTGATGGGGGGTTAGAAGGAGGTGCAGCTTCCTCGGGGGGTGGAGGGGGGCTTGGACCCCTGAAAGTGAACAACAGCCCTTCCTTTGCCCCAGGAAAGAAAGCTCCTGGTCTGGGGGTCTCAGGTGCACGTGATGGGCCTCCCAGGGCACTCCATGGGCAGCAAGAGCTTTTTGTCCTGGCATCTTTAGTATGGGAAGAATCTTCATCCAAATGCACTTTTGGAGTCGAGGAGGCCTGCTGGGAGAAGTGGGAAGGAACTGGGAGCACTGGGACAGAGCTGGGAGCGCTGTGGAGAGTGAACAAGTGATCCTGGGAGCGCTGGGGAAGGTTTTGCTGCCCGTGGAGTGCCCTGGCAGGCCCATCACCTGCACCTGAGACCCCCAGGCTATGGGCTTTCTGTCCTGGGGAAAGAACTGTCCAGCACTTTCAGGGGTCCAAGTTGGCCCTAAAAATCCTCCCCCCTCCTTAAACCCCCCATCACCCACAACCCCTCTAAGTTCGAAGTTGCACATACGGGCGTTCCTCTCGAATTAAGTCTTTTGAAAATGTGGGACAACAAGGAGTCCCCTTCAATTTAAACCTTTCATCTTAGCACTAGAAGGGGAGTGTCACAGAGACAATCTTGTGTCCTTTTAGATTATGAGAACCACAGGAGGTGTAGCACTGAACGGCCCTCCAACACGAAGGCAGCAAACTCTGCTGACTCCACCTGTAGGAGACGGTCTCCTGCTTTGGTCATTCCAGGTAACTGTAGGATTTTCTTACAAGGAAACAGCTCTATTCGTCATCTCTGCAGTCACACAGAAATGATGTTCCCATGAGAATTTCTTGCTGCCCTGTTGGATACAGACAAGGCCTCGCAGGAGGTGTAAGGGCTGGTACTGAGTGGGACCTGCCTGCAGGGTCCTTGCGACTGTGAGCTGCTGAGGGGGTCCTGCAGCCAAGAGATCTGTGCAGCACATCACAGGTGTGAAGGTTGGGCAGTACCTGCAGCACATCACAGGTGTGTTGGGCTGTACCTGCAGCACATCACAGGTGTGAAGGTTGGGCAGTACCTGCAG
>VWZG01004245.1:125366-159002 GCA_013396735.1 Grallaria varia | reverse complement strand
TCTTACTCTAAATAGTTACAGCTTTATGAAGAAAAGAACTCATTTGACAGGATGGTCTCATTCAGGAAAATACATTTGCCACCTCAGGCACAGTTTCACATTTTTGTTTATTACTCAACTCAGAATAAGGCAGAAGGAAAACTCACCATCAAGAAGGTCACAAATTAATTATATTTTTCAAAATACTTTCTTTTCTTGAAGGCTGTTTTATTTTCAAATAAAAAATTATACAAATACAAACTTCACATATTAAATCTCATTCACGTGTAGATTCCCTGGTGGGTTCAATCAGCTAGGATCACCCTCACTTCCCTTTGAAAGTGGAATAATTTTAATGCTTATCTTCCAGACATTATGGAACTGTTATGGTTTAACCTTATTTAACACAAGCTTTTTTTTTCTTTTCTTGTAATAAGTGCCTTGTATTTAAAGTGAAGTTGCATCTGCTGAAAATAGTTCAGCCATCTCTGATCCTCTTATTTCAGATCAATCTATAGCTATTTCCAGTGCACATATACACAAACATATATATATATATATATATACAAGAAAATTGTGCAAGCTCTTTCCCTGAAGACTTCAGAACATGTAGCTCAAACATTAGATGAAACGGGAGGAAATCTCCAGTCACAAGATCAGGGCTCTGTGGGTTTATTGCCCTGGTCCTTTCTCTAGCTCTTCTCAGCAGCCAAGGAATTAGAAGGAATACGCACACACGTGTTTTTTACATACATATGTAAATACAAAATGACATACCTCCGGTCCAGCCACACATCCACATGCATCCTGAGGTGATGTAGTTTCCATCTGCCAACATGAATTATTTGTTCTAATGGGAATAAGCATAACAAAAGAACAACCATTAAATGAAAGGAATATATAACTTTACAGGAGAAATAGACAGAGTAATGAGCAGATCTGTCACCCTGAACACCTTCTTAGCATTTTATTGTAGTAGCAACTGTGTCTAAAGTGATATAAATTGTACTTCTTTGTATCAAAGTGGTTTTACTAAAAATATGTATTTTGTGGCAAAGTGGATTCACTAAAAATATTTATGTAAGCATCAAATGAACTGCATGCCTTGTATTTGTAGCAACAACTAAAGCATAATCATCACGCCATTTCTAAATTTTGTAATCTAGAATACTTCCTAACAAATATTCTCCTTGTTGTCCAGCCTTCCTTCTTATGGACATAGGACTTGAACAAAATCTTCCTGAAAAAAATCAGAAAGCTCTCACTGACTTTTAAGCTAGTTGGATCAGACCTTTAACGATGAAACCTACTTGTATTCTGTACCTGGATGCAGGTTACTTCATCAGAACAGATTTGCCATTAACTCCATGCTGCCACGAAAAGCTTAACATAATCCACATTACACAGAAAAAAATACTGAATTTACAATTTTTGCAAATAAGGAAGTAGCTACATTATTCACAATTACCGTTGCTGTGAATACATGCATGTGTGGTTCCAATCAGAGAAATATCCCAGTAGAACCTGAGAAAGATTTCCTAAGTTGTCATCTTCAGTGCTGTTCAGAGTGGGCCATAGGGGTAAGGAGTAANTTGAGATGCTGAAATAGCTCATTATCAGGCAAGAAAAACCAGGGTATGCCTAGAAGTCATTGGCATGAAACTGCTGGAGGAAGTTCTGAGAAGTGACCAGGGAGGGTGTTTCATGTTACTTTGAAACACAGCCTTGATAACAACCAAGAGATAAAGACAATTACGCCTTATATTCTCAGTGACTCGGGTCTATGCTCTGTAGCAGGAAGGACTGTAGGTTTTGTACACAAAGGATAAGCGTGGTTACCTTGTTTTGTTGGAAGGCCTCACTAAATACTCCTCCACAAGAAATCCTGAAAGATTATACAAAATATGTCCTTTCTTATTTTTTACATAGGGAGCAGAGGTATTGAAACTTGGGCACATCTGAAAAACAATATATATAAAATAAGTAAAGCACTCTTAAAAATCAGGGGCATCACATTTTAGTCACATTTTTGGATTTTTGTGTAGATTTTACAGCATTTCTTTTCAACTGGATTTCCCTTTCTCAGGGTTGACAACTTTTCAATAAATTAGGTATACTTTTATGTTTATAAGGCATCTCAAATGACTGCGTCACCTATATGTTAGATCTACCTTTGATTTCTCTTGCAACCCTATCAGTCAGTTTTGTTTTGAAAACACCAAAACTTGTATTTAAGTTTAGAAAGGTTTACAGCAATGAAAAAGGCAAGATTGCGATTTATTTTTTGCACCTGAGAAGAAACACAAAATAGGCATCAGATAACTATGAGATGAAAGCAAAAGTCTAATTAGTGTTATACATTTCTGAAATTTCATTGATGGACTGTAGAGAAGACTAAAGGAAGATGTCTTCTAATGATTGAGGTGGATATTCTCAAAACCAAAGAAAAGGAGACAGATACCATGATCAGCTACCTCAGAAGCCTTATAAACTGCATTATGATTATCAACAGAAAAAATTTAATGCTTATTTGATGTCTCAACCCTACAGAAATTAAAAATTTACTCTCAGAGATTGCTCTTCCCTAGCTCCCAGATACAGGTTCTGTCTCCACTGTCAAGGGACTTCTCTCCTTTGAACTCTTATGGTTAATAGGCCTCTTCCTGTGTGAGTTGCCATTACTATTTTATCCAAACTTCTTGTGTTTTAAGTATATATCTCATTAGTATTAGAGGCAAAGTTATTCCTTGTCCAGAAAAGTAAAAATTAGTTTCCTGCTTCCACTTTTGCTGAAACTGTATTGCTATTGTTCATATTCCGTTCTTACTCTAAATAGTTACAGCTTTATGAAGAAAAGAACTCATTTGACAGGATGGTCTCATTCAGGAAAATACATTTGCCACCTCAGGCACAGTTTCACATTTTTGTTTATTACTCAACTCAGAATAAGGCAGAAGGAAAACTCACCATCAAGAAGGTCACAAATTAATTATATTTTTCAAAATACTTTCTTTTCTTGAAGGCTGTTTTATTTTCAAATAAAAAATTATACAAATACAAACTTCACATATTAAATCTCATTCACGTGTAGATTCCCTGGTGGGTTCAATCAGCTAGGATCACCCTCACTTCCCTTTGAAAGTGGAATAATTTTAATGCTTATCTTCCAGACATTATGGAACTGTTATGGTTTAANGAGGAAATCTCCAGTCACAAGATCAGGGCTCTGTGGGTTTATTGCCCTGGTCCTTTCTCTAGCTCTTCTCAGCAGCCAAGGAATTAGAAGGAATACGCACACACGTGTTTTTTACATACATATGTAAATACAAAATGACATACCTCCGGTCCAGCCACACATCCACATGCATCCTGAGGTGATGTAGTTTCCATCTGCCAACATGAATTATTTGTTCTAATGGGAATAAGCATAACAAAAGAACAACCATTAAATGAAAGGAATATATAACTTTACAGGAGAAATAGACAGAGTAATGAGCAGATCTGTCACCCTGAACACCTTCTTAGCATTTTATTGTAGTAGCAACTGTGTCTAAAGTGATATAAATTGTACTTCTTTGTATCAAAGTGGTTTTACTAAAAATATGTATTTTGTGGCAAAGTGGATTCACTAAAAATATTTATGTAAGCATCAAATGAACTGCATGCCTTGTATTTGTAGCAACAACTAAAGCATAATCATCACGCCATTTCTAAATTTTGTAATCTAGAATACTTCCTAACAAATATTCTCCTTGTTGTCCAGCCTTCCTTCTTATGGACATAGGACTTGAACAAAATCTTCCTGAAAAAAATCAGAAAGCTCTCACTGACTTTTAAGCTAGTTGGATCAGACCTTTAACGATGAAACCTACTTGTATTCTGTACCTGGATGCAGGTTACTTCATCAGAACAGATTTGCCATTAACTCCATGCTGCCACGAAAAGCTTAACATAATCCACATTACACAGAAAAAAATACTGAATTTACAATTTTTGCAAATAAGGAAGTAGCTACATTATTCACAATTACCGTTGCTGTGAATACATGCATGTGTGGTTCCAATCAGAGAAATATCCCAGTAGAACCTGAGAAAGATTTCCTAAGTTGTCATCTTCAGTGCTGTTCAGAGTGGGCCATAGGGGTAAGGAGTAAGGGGGAAATTTAAAAAAAAAAAACAAAAAACAAAAAACAAAACACAAACATGTTAATATGTCTAGTTCTATTAACCTTCAGACTTAAGGTCCTATGAGTTTACCAAGAAATTAAAGGACTATAAAATCCATGCAGAGGAAACATATCAAAATTATCACATTTCAAAGCACTATATATGAACATGTAAAGAAAATTCAATACAACTATGGCTAAACAAATCTCAACAGCTCCTCATGGCCATCTTTCTCTTTATACACGTGCATTCCTAACAGTTAGCATGGTTTAAGGGTTTTTGTGTTTCATTAATTCATTTAAATTCAAACAGCATCATTTTATGTTTATCTGTATATTTGCCCAGTAGAAAAAGTGACTCACATGTGATATGCACTCCACACAGATGAGTTCTGAGCTGAGCTATAGATACGGTGCATTAAAAATAAATCAATAAATAAATAGTCTAGTTGGTTTTAAAGCTGAACATATAGAAAGTAGGTTGAGTAAGAAGAGTACCAGGCTTTAATATTGTGTGACATTTTCAAATCTGAGAATTATTTTGAGGAAATAGCTTCAGACCTAAACAATCAGTTAAAATGAAACACGCAAAGGCTTGCTTAAATACAATTTGTGCATTTACATAAAAATGGTCATGGCTGGTATTGATTTGAGTTCAAACTTCTCCTAAGTCTTTGCCCTTTCCTCCAGAAAATCCTTTGCACAAAGCTTTTCTAATTTTATCTTTCCCTTATAATAATCTATGAAAATATAGAAAACATCTGAAAAAAAAAAATCACACAACTATTGTTGTGTATACCATTCTTTCTAGAATACAAATAGTCTTTAAAACATGAGAATTCAAGAGTAAAGGTCCCAGAATCCTGCATACTGATGGTGATGGATGAGCCCTTTACCTAAAGAAGGATTCTGAATTGTCATAAAGGCTTGGTGTCAGCTTGAGAGAAGGATAATCAATAGCCAGGGGTTTCACACTAAACAGGGCCATTGCCAGTGCAACAAAGAGGACAGGCAGCAGCACATCGGACAGGCTTCCTCTCCAGTCACGCCTAGTGTGGTGAAACCTCTTCATCAGAAGGGCAACGCTTTGCAGGAGAACAAGACGGACTCCACACACACTTGAGGGCCTCGTAAGTGAGATATCTAAGTGAGACAAAACAAATAAAACCAACCTCTTGACAAATAAGGAAAATCAAACAAAACTTTCCTGTGTTACATTTTCAAATACAGAACATTATAGGGGGGTTGATATAATGAAAAAAACCTATATAAACCTACAATGTTATCCTGGATAGACCATAACCCCTCTCCCACCACTCCCAAGTATAAGTAATTAACTAATTAATTCTTCGTATAAGGAAAAACAGGTATTCAGTTCTATTCATCACTGTAGCTCCTTGTACACAGGTAAAGGCGTACTGAATATGTATTTTCCCTGCAATCCATGGTCCTTGCACTGGTACAACCATTCCTTGTGCATTGCTGCCTTTGCTCCTAGACAAATTACTCTGACAAACATGGCCTGTATTAGCATTAAGCTCTTGAATCAATGGCAACTTTTCCACACAAATTTCAATGAAATTTTCATCTTCAGAGTATGTAAAGTATCACAGATGATCATGGATTCTCATAAAAGCATTCCTTTAATTTCTCTGGTCATATGGGACTGATAAAATTTTCTTGTTAGTCAATGCTGTTTTCACAGTCCCAGCTCATGTGCTGTCCTCTGCATTCTCATGGGAGTGTATCCAGAGCTTATTAACACCACACCACTCAATCATTTTCCTGATAGACTCTCCCTTAATTTCATTTTGTCATTCTTTGTTAGGCAATTGTGAGTCACATCAGTCACTTTAGTCCCAAAAGCCTTCTAAGTTTGTGCAGGCTATTACCAAATTCTCTTGCTTGTAGCCTTGCCCAACTGAATGTCCTTCAGCCCCTTTCCTTCCTCAAAGCAGAGCAGCGTCTGGTAGATTTACTACCACGAGTATTTTCACTGTAGCAAGACTGAATAGCCTCTTTATCATCGTGCTCAAAGTCATGCAATATTTTATGAGCCCTTGTGATTTGCCTCTTACTACCTTCCCTTCTGTATCTATTGAGACCACTCTAATCAACATCTCCATGTTCCATGCTCCAACAACTACTTGTATGGAAGCTCTCAAGTAACCTCAAATTAATGGTCCTTCTCTTAGCGCAGTTGTTTCCTGATTTACCTGAATTTTAACTCCAGACTCTTTATATTGTTCTAACAGAGCAGTTTTTTAGCCAAGAAGTGAGGAAACATTGATCAGGAAAAACTCTGAATTTCTGACTGTGGCCACTGAGCAAAACTGCTCAAAATTCTGTACTCGTTTCTCCAGTTAAATACAGGTTAATAATTCTCAGTCCCTGGGAAGATCATAAATCAAATTCCCCAGGACATGAAAAACAAAAAAAGTCTGGGAATAAACATGGTATATTTGAACTGTGTCACCTGAGAGCTCAGCATGGATACATGACTGGTTTGGTGAACGAAGTAAAAGCAGTATATATTATTTTAATTTTGCAATCAAATTACACTTCTTTTTTGTCCCCAGAAAATCTCATATAAGAGAATTCTCTCTTTAAGCAGTTGTATCATGGCCATGTCTTGCTAATTTGGCAGCTAACACAAATGAGATTTAATATTTTGAATCTCTTTGCAGAGAAAAAGCAGCTACAGAATTCAGATTCTGGTTCAGCATTCAAGTCCTCCAGTCAAGAAGGGTTACATTTAGGCTTGGAATTTGTTTGTTCTGTAAGTTGGACTACTAGAATNAAAACCCAACAGAACTTTTGAAGCAAATTTCTTATGAATGCATTAAGTTCTTCACTCTATTACGGTAAGACTCCACATAGTTGTCACAATACAGATATTGAGGCAGAACAATTTTCAAAGTATGAGTGTTTTTAGAATTAAACACGTCCAGTAAGTGTTTACAGCTGAGCATCCCTGAAATAGTAAAGTATACCATTTCTCATTTATCAAAGTAGCAAAATTCCAGAAAAGAAGCACAGTGATAAGATATTTTCTGTACTCCCAGACTTGTTCATAGATATAAGCACGAAACATGAAAGATGTTTCCAGATATTTGACCCTTTGAACCTCTGAAAGACAGTCATGACAGCTACTTGCTTGGGGCAGAAAGGGAGATCAGAGGTGCCATTCATTCTTTTTTCTTGACAAACAGAGGAGAGAGAAATTACAACAAATTAATTCAGATTGCAATCTGAAGGGAAACTGCCATCATGCATATAAATAACTGCCCATTTTGTCCAATATCCTGACTCTTACTCAATATTCATAATGCCAACGAGCCAAGGCACATCCCAAGAAGATGCAATAAACCATTATAGTGGAAGTACTTTTGTCTCAGGCACTTCTTTTTTAAAAGTGATTTGTCTTTCCTAAAACCTCATATGTTTGTTATTTAAAGTTCTCATTGAAAAAGATGCCAAATGTCTTTCTGAATTATCTTAAATTTCCATCTTTGTGACCTTGAATTCTGTCATTTCCTTGTGTTTCAGGTGAAAAACAAAAGTCTTGCTTATCTGTTTTGAATTTATTCTATTTGGAGACACTGGATGGGCTCTTAAATCTTGCTTTAGGAGACAGGTTATAGAAGTTTCCAATCCATCTTCTGCATAAATAATCTCAACCTTTCAGTCTCCTCTTATAAAAATCTTTACAGTCCTAATCAACCTCACCACTTGTCTCAAGTCCTCTTATATTACCACTGTATCAGTCTCAAGATATATTGTGTTCAATACTGATGTCTATCAGATGTGGAAACACTACTGATTTATGTAATAGCATTATGCATTCTTGTACTGAGCCACTTGCTCTCTTTATGCATTACACCATTTTTGCTTGACTGCAGCCACACCGTGAAAAGTAGCCTGCACCAGGCTTTCCATAATTGACTCAATATGGCTTTCAACATTCCCAAAGTATTAAATCACTCTTTCAACTAGAACTTACAGAATTAATTTTTGCTTCATAAAGCTTGTAAGTAATTCACCACCTATATTTGGTATGTATGTCAGGATGAATAAAAACAGCATACATTTATGGGAAAACAGTTTCTGACTATCACTGATAACCATAAAGGCGAGGAGACAAGACCAGCTGACCTCTCTGTTATGAAGTCAATTTTTATGCAGAAAGCTTATGAAAATATTCTCATTAATAATTTAGATCATAGAATTAAGAATCTGACCCAACTGTTAAAAGTGTCTTGCTTAACTTATGATTGCAATTATCCACTAGAAGTGCAATTATGTTCACAATTAACTCGTACTTCCCAATTCATGCAGACTCTCCTTTGTATTATGGAAAAGATTTTTGCTGTTTTCTGATTCATATAGGTTAATATCAGGTACAGGGATACAGAACAAGTCCTAAAATCTAGAAACCAAGATTTTAAAAGACCTTACCTGTAGACTTCTCTAGATTTAGGAGCAGAACCAAATATTGTAAGAGTCTCTAACTGGATATTAGATGGTTCTCCTTTCTCCTGTTTTTTGCACTTCTAGAAAACAATGTAGTTATAATCTTTTTTTCATGGTGCATACGGAAAAATGCACCATGCAATGACTATTTTAACAGCTGGGAGTAAACGTTTTCAATTCTACTTCTGCCATGTTGGCATTTAGACAAGTCGTTTAGAGGAGGTCCAGATTTTGGGAAGATAAACCTGGAACTGAAACACCCTGGCAAAACAGCTGAGCTAGCTCACATTAAACTGGTTGCATTTGGAAGCTGTACGTATTTATTAGCTTATAAGAAGTTTTGTGCCAACAAGTAGCTCTAAGTCGAGCTGGCGATCTGACATTATTCTGCATTTCGGCATATGCCATACGGGCATAGAGTCAGTCCTAGCCCACCAATCTGTGCACAGAATTCCATTAGAAGACATAAAAATGTCCTTGCTCTTTTTACACATTTGTCTACTCATTGTAAAAATTACCACAACATTGGTTTTGTTTGCAGGAGGATTTTGAGAACTGATTTTAATGTATGGAATTTGAATAAAAGGCACTTTGATGGTGCAAAGCATAAAGGAAATCCACCTGGTATGTGTTTCATACTATGATCGATTCTTGCTTATATGTAACAGGGTCATGAGCTCTCCCTCTACAGATCTGGTCAGAAAAATATGTATTAGAGGGGGGATTTCTCAAGAGAAATTCCCTTCTGGTGTTTTTAGATATAAATCCTTCCATTTCCCCCCAGGGGATTTTTAATTTTAAGCATTGTGAATATTTCTTCTAAAAAGTTGATTTAAATTGTTTACATCTTAGGAATTTCCTGTCCAGAAAAACAAAACTTAGAGTTACTGTCTCCTCAATACATGCTGATTAATCTAATTAAGTAGCATTTTTGGAAGGGAAAACATGTGGGTTTTTAATTGAAAATTCGCCTTTATATTCCAAAATGGGCCTGAAGACCTTTGAGACAGAGTAACAGAGACCTAGGTAACTGTAAAGTTCATCAGTAAAATTAATACACTTTAAAGCCAAAGCATTGGTGTCTGTCACTCCCCAACCTTGTGAAGAATCCTCTTTACAACTCAGATCTCACAAGTCCTTTTCCTCAAGCCAGACAGTTGAACAATCTGAGGATTTCATTCCTTTATCTAAAATATTCTTCTTGTTCAAGATCTGACACATTTAATATTTTATCACCCTGAGGACCACGGAAAGGACAGCATGAACTATGCAACTGACTCTTAAGGAAAAAATCAAGAATGTATCAGCATAACCAGAAAAATGTGCTGTATGCTTTCACCAAAGAAACCCCAATATGCGATCTTATAACCTAAAAACCTGTCCCTAGAAAAACTGTCAACACATTTGTAAAGTAGCCCCTTTAAGCTCCTAATGTTTTTATTTCCTAGAAAAAGGTGTATGAATAAGACGTCATTTGTAGACAAGAAGCTTAGGAAAAGAATGGGGAAAATTTCTTTCAAACTACTCATTGTATTTAGAAGAAATATGTTCTAAAGTTCAGGCCTAAAAGGAGTAGGTATGATCTATGTACAGCAATGTGTAAGAGACTGAAGAACTAGTAGGACACCACTGTACATAAATCTTAGAGGGAGAAAAACTTCTCAGTACCCTCACACTCAGCTGGTTAATAAGGAGAGGTATCTGACTTTCACTGGCTAAACAAAAGACAGCCATATAGTGCTTTTGTGCAGAAGGAAAAGTACAAAACATCCAGGAGTTAGAGGACAAAAAGCCTTCATCCATAAAATAACTGTCTTTACTGTTTCTTGCTGCACTATTATCAAAGCAGTGACAGAAGTGTATCCAAGACAGTGTTTGATGCTGTACATTGGTGTTTGCATCCACGATGTTCATTCAGGTTTGTTACAGGTGGTAAACACATTGTATAGAATCACATAAGGCACATAATTAAATGGCAATGCAAAATACGTGTCCAGAGAAGGGCAACGAAGCGAATGAAGGGTCTAGAGCACAAGTTTGATGAGGATTGGCTGAGGGAGCTAGAGTTATTTAGCTTAGAGAAAAGGAGGCTCAGAGGTGACCTTATCACTCTCTACAGCTGCCTGAAAGGAGGTTGTAGCCAGGTGGGGATCGGTCTCTTCTCCCTGATAACTACTGACAGGATGAGAGGACATGGTCTTAAGCTGCACCAGGGGAGCTTTGGGCTGGATATTAGGAAGAATTTATTCACTGAAAGGGTGATTAGGTTTTGGAATGGGCTGCCCAGGGAGGTGGTGGAGTCATCATCCCTGGAGGTGTCTAAAGAAAGACTGGACATGGCACTCAGTGCCATGTTCTATTTGACATGGTGTTCAGTCATAGGTTGGACTCATTGATCTTAGAGGTCTCTTCCCACCTAATTGATGCTGTGATTCTGATTCTCTACATTTGATACTAAACAACTGAGTTGCAGTCTTTTTAAAATTATTATTTTTTTGTTGAGAGAGCAGGAACTGTTAACATGAGGAATTTTCATCTCGTAGTTTCTCATGAAATGTGACTGATACAAACACTTCAAGTACCAATCTAAAATACTCCACTTTTCTTGTACCTTAACCCTACCTTCCATGGGATAGCATTGGGACACGTAACTAGCAGACTGGGAAATAATTAAAATCAGGACTAATTTTTGAGTACTGAATAACCCAACTGAAGAGAATACATTATAGTTCCCAAAATACCAACCTGAAGACAATACATTAACTAGACTCTCAAGAGCTCATTAAATGTAGCAAATTACTACCCCTATCCACCAACCTCTGCAACTTCTGTACAATCTACTAGGTCAACTTGATCAGAGTCCACATCTGAATCTACTCTTGCTGCAGACATCATCAGAGTATACTGCTCCAAAGGTCTAGAAAACAGTCAGAACAGATTTTTAGTGTAAGAAAGAACCCAAATCAAGGTATTTGCTCTCTTTTCAGGCATAACACAGCCCTGTTCACCTTATGAATATAATCCTTTAATTTCGAGAACTTGCATTTTCTGAGAATTGGAACATATTATAGCCATGAACAATAGACAAATGGATAAGCAACACTGAATGCAAGCCAAATATTTCTTGACAATTACTCAAACTAGACTAAAACTAAAAGAATTAGTCCAATTTTCCCTTCCTTCATAATTATAGCAGACTTTATAATTCTATTATATGAAGTATGAATTTAGGTATCTGAAATGCCCATACAAGACACAAAGAAGGTAAGCCAGCCTCTTGAATTCACATGAAAATAATACTGAAGTGTATAGAGAAATTCCTGACTTTTTCAACCTTCTATTTAATGCAAGAATACTAAGTCTCATACCACTGCAAAAAACAAACCCATCAAGCTGTGTTATCATTCATATCAAAATAACAGAAAATCTTCTAAACGTATAAATGCCACACCATGCATCAGCACCTCAGGTGTGGTAGTAAAGAGTTTTATAACCAATGTGCACCACGGCCACTCTCTATTTTATGTGTAAATTTGGGGAGCAAGAAAGTCCAAATGGCATTTACCAAGTAAATAAAATGGTTAGAAAGACAGTGAACTGAGACCTCTTCTTTTAATTTGTGGACCTGTTTTACAATCTTACCTTCCCAAACCTATTTGTCTCTTTTATCTACTCATTGTATTCAGCCTTAAAACGAGACTGCAAGCTGCCAAAGGTAGTGAGGATCTGGGTTTTTTATTCTCACTATTAGTCTGTAGGGTGTCTGGAACAACAGGGCTTGACTTTAGATTGGGTTTCCAAGGTACTGTGGCTAGTATAATAAACAATAATAGCTACTACAGCAGTTAGGATAAAACAACAGCCTCACTGCTGCTGAAGTGTTAGCTGATGTCAAAACACTCCTTGTTATTTTTTACTGGTATGGAAATGGGTAGGCATGTAGCCAAAACGGAAACTTGACTCAGCATATATTTATTTTCGAATGTTACACTTCTAGGTTATAAAACCACTGTAATAACTTTCAACAAAGGGAATTCATTTTCCAGTACAAAACAGGCTGTTTTCTTGCCTTCTCCAGTTATAAGCAAACAGATAGTGCACGAACATAAAGAAATAGGAAAAAATGGTGGTGCCTTCCTATCTATCACCCTACAGACACCATGGAGAACCAGATAGGGTTGTTACGCTGACAGTCAAGCTGATCTGATGAATGGCCACCTAAGGTAGTCTCAGCCTGATGGAAGAGGACACATTGCTAAATGCACTGCTCTCATAATTCATAAATAGAGGGTTTCAATTATTTCTACAGCTGTGATGTCTAAAACAATCTCTGTTGTTACACTTCCATGTTTTCTTCTGCTTTGCCTTGATTTATATCACATCTCTGCATTTCAGTCGGGATTTTTGCCATTTTAAACCATACTGAAAAAAAAGCTGGAACTAAAAAACAAGATTTGTGTGGTGAGCTCCTCTGTGGCCAGGGCACCTTCATCATTATGAGATGGGCATATTCTTTGGAAACATAAAAAAGGACAAATACTCAGCCAGGTGGACAGATTCCTATCCCGCCTTGGAAAGGAAAATTACTACAGTTTTGGGAACCCTAAGTGCCTGATTCCGAGTTTCTGCATTATTAACTTGCACCATGAATAACTACACTAATTTAATTTTCTGGGAGATAATTTTCCAAATAGATATCCTTTTATTGTAGCACTGTCTCCCCTGCAGTGATGCACCTGCAGTGAATTGCCATGCTGAGGAGGGGGCAAGTGAAGGAAGAGTTGAAAAACAGGCTCAGAATGGTGGCTACAAAATGGAAGCCTATTTGCACATTCTGTGTGTATTCTTTAGAAGTACAAAAGTAGATGAGAAACACAGTCTACTGCACAGAATTGCAAAAAAATATCCCAACTGATTTCATATGTATCTGTATGTATATCTCAGACTTGGCCAAGAGAAAGAATACATTTGTGCATTCACAGGCAACCAACCATCAGATAGTCTTCTGCACTAGAGTAAACCCTCTCATTACAAAAAGCAGCACATTTATTGAGGCTGGTTCCTTTTCTTTCTAGAAGTGTAAATCAATACTCAGAAAGCTGATAGAGTTCAACTTACTGAATTCAACTTGTAGACGCAGGTTATAACATTTCAAGATTGAAACCAATGCAGGCAATAGGGCTACAGCCTGAAGTACTTTTGCTGTGTTTGGTGAAAAATGAGGGAAAGAGCAGGACAGCAATAAAATCTAAATGTTCTCTCTACCACAGCCCACAAGATTACATATTTAAGAGCCACTATAACTTTTAGCATTTGTGCAAATATTACATTAATACAAAAAAAGTACTTGGTCTAAAATATTGCAGTTTCCATAATCAATAATATTTTTAGACTAATAATAATCAAGAATGTTTTGACACTATCTCTATTGGAGTTGTTCTATTATTAATAAAATCATATCAAAGTTTGTGCAGGGAAACAATTCAAAACTGAAAGATATGCAGGAGGCATGTTTTATTCCAACCTGCAGCAACAGCAAACAATTGTAAAATGTGTTTGATGAATAATCTCTCTCCTCAGGCATTCTGGTATCTCATAAATAGTGATATTAAACAGCTTCATGGATCTTGATTAACAGAACCAACTGCTTCATTTTTTTCTAATGCCTCCAATGGATATGGTAAACTAAATAAACTGCAAAATAGATCAAGAGACAGATAGAAAGAGAAAAAAATTACATGGCTAAAAATTTTCACCTATACAAAAGTCCAACACTAGGTCTACTTATCATGACGTTCCATTTATATTTCTAAAGAGAAATTAACTGGAAACAGTGTAATATACAATTCTTACCAAGGTATCATCTTGTGACCTGTATAAGTTTACCATATGAACAGTTGGCAAAAAGAAGTGCGGTTCTAAGTGCTGGCTGCCCAGCATACTGCCCTTCATACTGAACCTACTTCAGATGTCATCCCTGTAACTCCTACACCAGTTTTTTTTGTTTTGGTTTGGGTTTTTGGGGGGGGGGTTTTTGGTTTTTTTTTATTTTTTGTTAGATTTAAGAAATGAAAACATGTAGTTCTGCAGACTGTTGCTAGTATTGAGAAAACAGATGTGTGAATATTGACAAAGTCTTTGTGGGATTGTGTTACACGAAAGAAATGTTTTAGCGGCGGAGCAAAGAGAACAATTTCACCAAAGGAGATACTTCTGAGTATTCACCAGATTAGTGAAAATCTAGTTTCAAGTGGAAGCAGCAGCCTCAAAGAGAGTCTTACTAGCACAACTAAGATGTGTAGCACAACTTCTACATACATATGGTATTTACTCATTAAATGAAGCAAAATGTTAAGAAGATTCCCCGAAGGCCCTTCCCTAAGTAGTGTTCATTTCAGAATGAAAAGTAAGTATGCTTACTCCTGATAGGCATTTCTTTAAAAAAGTTGTCATTTATATTACTTACATAATTGAAGTTAAAGTATCTGTATTTGCTGGTGCAACAGCATTAATAAAGCAAAACTACATTTTAAAAAATTTGTATGTGTGTGCATCTTCATCTGTAAAAATATATAAACAAATACAGACTAAGTCACACCTGAAAAAAATCTATACAATAGGTACTCCACCCGTAAGCTAAAGCAAGGCAAGAAACCACCAGAATTTATTTTGCATGTAAAACCTTAAAACTAGCTATTGGCAACAAACATTTTCTGATATCCTGTACGTGACTTTGTATGAATTACCTGAGACTGAAAATTTTCTCCAGCACGTAGGCTCTGTATCATGAGAGAAGGAAATAATTTGTTTATCTAGAACATGAGATGCAAATGCTGTCTTTGGAAAACTCCTACCACTGAGCAGCAGAAAGAGGATCAGCAAAAAAGAAGTTCACTGTTCAAGCTAGGAAGAAAGTCTGGTAAAAGTTGTATTAGTGTTACACCAGACAACCCATTGCTGTTTCAATTTCAGTTGCGTTTCAGAGGACAGATGATCACACAAACCATATACTTAATACAGATTTTTGAAGATGTTGCCAATGTGAAAAAAGCACATTCAGGTCACTCTCGAAAGCAGTAAATGAACACACCTGGCCTGCCAGGTTTCATTTCAGGAAAGATCTCATTTATCCTCTGAGAAAGAGTTCTACTTCTCTTACAAGGTGTTTTGTTTTTTTTTTAGTTACTTAGGTATCCTTATAACATGAAATGGAAGACAGGCAGTCCTTCAGAAGAGAGAACACAACTTCTGGATATTTCATTAAAATACGAGATTTTAAAAGTCCCATGAAAGATCATATAGGCTGTCAATACCTTTTGTCGGTCTGCAGCTGTTATAACTGCCTTGGCAAAGTTAAGGAACTAAAAGAAAATAACAGAAAATCCTGGAGTGCAAAGGAAAGGTCAGAGAGAGGCACACACACACAGAAGGGAGCACTAGCATCTCACAAGGCAAACAGACCCTGTATAAAAAAAATACTCTGTCAAGCAGAAATCAAAGACCAGGTTAGAGACAAGACATAGGAGCCACCCAACTGAGATTATTTGATCACTTGTTTTTCAAGATGTTAAGGACGTTCACATTCTGACGATTATCTTTGGATAAGTAAAGCATTCCTAATGCACCCACATCTGTATTCTTTGTCTCAAAAATATCTGAGCTCGGAAATACCTGAGCAAAGTGGATGAGCTTTCAAGCTATTTAATTTCTGAAGCAAGCGCTACTAGTAACTAACATAAAAACAGTCTAGATTATGACAAAGGAAAGGAAGCAGGTTGTTGGAAAAGAAACAGGTTCAAAATATTCTCATATTCTCATACATCCACATCAGGCAGCAAGAGCTAATAGATGTTAATATCAAACTATTTAGAAGACCTTTGAGATACGTAGAAATTCAAAACATAGTCCTCAGCATCAGAAGTTGTATGCATACCAGTTCTGGTGACCCACAACTTAAATAAAGTCTCTCCGAGAATTCTGTTTCTTCTAGGCAGGATAGAAGAGGCATCACCTTTGCCATCATAAGATGGAGCAATGTATCAACTTTCCTCAGCCATTTTCAGATTGTGGTTTAAAGCTTACTATTTCCAGTTTCTAACTGATCGAAGTCATAATCTATATCTATAGCACAACACACTGCTTCAAGCATATCTTCCACTCAAAGTGAGATTCACATGCTTTAGGAACAAACAAAAATACCAAATTACAGGAAAGGAGCTACTAAGACTTTCAAAATACAAATTTCAAAAGACATTATTGTCTTGTTCTCCACTGCTTGCAGAAATCTACAGTCTTTTTTCCAATGGAGCCCCCATTCTGTCAGGTGCTTTACTGGCCATTTTCTTCTCTAGAGCTGAAGGTAACAAGAGGCCTCTGTGACAAAGGCAGTCAGGGCTCACCTCTTTCATTTGTCAGAAGTAAGGAGATAACACGAGAACAAGGAGGGGGAGAACAGGACACGGATGAGTTTCTTGGCATTGTAAGAGTGACATCCTTTACTAGAAAAACAGTGTATTTCCATTGTTTTTCTAACAGCCTGCTGATGTCTGAGCCTGTCTAACAGAAAGTCTAAGATGTTCATACTGTGGATGAAAAGTGGAAAAGGACCAGACAGCAATCACAAAGAAAACAAATGATAGGGAAAATATTTGGATGAGAGAAGAAAGTAGTGAGTGAAAATCTGAAGAAAGTGGAAGAAACTTACCACTTACTTTCAGAGGGATAGGGGTTACAGTTACACACTTAATGGAAAAAAATTTACAAAAATAAGTCAAATGATCTTATTTTTGAGGTCAGATATCTTTTCATGACCACTAATAGGTATTATTATAAAGATGCTCCATCCTTTTTCTATGCTTGAGAGAATCCTGAAAGGGTGAATGAAGCAACATTCAGGGTTGAGGAATATAAAGCTAAATATCTGAAGAGGCAAAATTAAGTTTTCAACATATGCTAGAATCATGATATTTCCTGCAAGAGACTAATTTGAATAGTAAAAAAAGCTGAAGGAAAATATAATGTATCCAAAATTTTTAGACCAGCTATTTTGAAACTTCTTTTTCATGGTATAGTGTTGAATTCAAGTGGTCTCTTCTTATCAGTAGGCAGCAAAAGTTTGAAAATTTTAATATCAGTCTTCATGTCAGTAGGAGTTTCCTCTAAACAGAGACATTGATGCTTTTTGTCCACAGTTTATGCTCAGAAATCAAGTTGTACTTTGCAAGGTGGAGCATTGAAATAATTTCTATGTCATTTTATGTAAATTTTACAGGGAATTGAAAGAAGAGAGTTCCATTTAAAAGTGGTGTTAAAATATATCATATTATATATAACAAAACCTCTGACAATCCTTCTTTTGTAGTTACAGGAAACTCAATTTTCTTACAGTAGATCAAAAGATACTCTCTAAGATTAGAAGAAACTACTTGATCACCTATCCACAGACTTCAAATTCCACTCTATTACCCACGTGCAGAAATTAATAACACACTCTACTTATCACATATTTTCTGCAAAACCCCCAAGCTTGTGTCAAATGCACAAGGGAGGCAACACAGTTCCCTGGTGGACTACCTCCAGTTGTTAATTAACCCCTAGGAGAAGCGCCAGCCTTTAGTTTCCAGGCACTTGTTTCACTTATTTATTTTTTCCTTTATTCCATTTATCATTTCTGGCCCTATAAAAGTTAGAACTATACCTTAACAGACAGTATTCTCCATGCATTAAAAAAATTTGGGCTTTTTAAGCAAACCACTTCTCTATCTTCTCTTTGATAAACTACATTAACTGAGCGCTGATGGTGCCTTTATAAGGACTTCACTGCCAACCTACAATATCAACTCTTCTCTGCTCACTTTCCAAATTCTCAATTTCTCCTTAAAGATGTTCAAACTCAAAAATGTGGCCACAAAATTTGTACGGAGCATTGTATCATTGGTCTCATCAATTTTGAACCGATAGTCAAAATTACCACTTTGTGTCCTTTTGTACATTAAACTCAAGTATAAATCATCTTAACTGTCCTAAAATGTTTCTCCACTGGGATTAGTAGATAACTCAGTCAATGTTTTCCAGGATATTACTCCTCATTACACAGATTTGCCCATGATTTGGCTTCATTAAAGCACGCTTTGTTAGAATGGATTCAGCTTTTCAAATGATCTGTCTTTAGGACTGGTCTTACTCATTACCTTTCAGCAGTTGCCTTTTTTTCATCAGCAAGGTTATGTTTACTTCAGTATCACTAATGAAGATAATTAAAAGGCAGAGTTGAAAGCCAATGGAAATTCACAAAAAAGCTGTTCCATTTGAGATTTCACTATTAATGACCGCTTTTTGTCAGCTACAATTTCTTAATTAAATTAGCTTTTAGATGTGCCTTATAAGCATCGTACATTGTTGATCTCGCAAATTATAACAGGAGCAATGTAATGTTTTGCCCAACAATAGTTGCTTCAGAGAAAGGTTTAAGCAATAATAAAAACTAGTTATGCATCAACTCCTTCCATGCCCACACTTTCAGAGGCTAACTTATCCAAGAACTTCAAAGGCATATGAGCTTTAATAGCACTTCTGTTACCATTGCTATTCATATTATATGTCCACTAATCACTCTTTCATTTTTTTAAGCATGTTACTATATTCATGGTCTCCATACCATAATACGGCAAGAAATTTCAAATGTTATGTATCACCATGTGAAAAAATATAATTGTATCCATTTTGAATATTCTGCAGGTTAGTTTCCCTACGTGTCAGATTCTGACTGTATTTGACTGTGAGAAGAAAGTAGATCCAATTTTGGTGTCTCCCAAACATGTCTAAGATGTTGAATGCTACCAAATGAATTAATGTGCCTCTTCAGCAAAATATCCAAATATTTTAATTCCATAATACTGGTCCCTGAACTAGTGAGACCACTCACTAGTCTATTAATCGTTTTTGCATATGTCCAGAATATTTTTTTATTTATCCATGATTTGCTACACAACACTTGGACTTCCGTTTAGCTCTCCTGACTATTTATGTGCATATACTGCCTGTTGTGGTTTATGATAATTTTAGTGGACTCCATAGAGTTGGTTTCTCCATTTTCTCAAGGCTATTTGGCTCCAATTATCTTGTCAAGCAGTCATTACAAGCTCAGTCTAACCATTTTTCTGCAGGTTCTGTATACATCTACAAAACTATTACCATCCATTGTGTGCTCCAGCTGTGTAGAAATTAACTATGCATGACTGTATTACAATGCAGACATGTATTATATCTGCACACAAAGGCATCCCTGACTTAAAAACAAAATTTTAACTGTTCTTACAAAAAAGGTGAGTTTTATTTTGAGGATTTTTCATTGGAATAAAACTAAAACTTTTGAGTAAGTCTTCCACAAATGAAACAAACTACTAGATATTACACAGTGTGCTTTGTATCTTTAAATTTACTGGCACTACAATTGTTACAATTAATTTAATTCATAGACTGCCACTTACCTCTAACATTGGCATTTAGAAAGGTTCAAATAATTCTGAGTTTTATTTTACATTATTTTGATGTGTTGACCTTAAGCAGCAGACAAGCACCACACAGCTGCTCACCTCCACTCACTCCCCCTCCTCCAGCAGGATGGGGAAGAGAACACAAAGAGAGAAAGTGAGAAATATTGTGGGTCAGGATAAAGGCAGCATAAGCAATAAAGGAAAAAGAAAGCAAAATAAACCCAAAACAAACAAACAAACGACCCAGGTAATGCAAAGGCAATCATTCACCACCTCTCACAAGTGGACATGCTCAGTGAGTCTGGTATCAATGGCTACCTCCTCAAAAAAAAACCCTTCCCTCAGTTTTTATTGCTGAGTATGGCCCTATATGACATTGAGTAACTCTCTGATCAGTTTGGTTCAGCTGTCCAGGTCATGTCTCCTCCCAGCTCTTGCTCACTCTCAGCTTACTCACAGCAGGGAGGGGGGAACTGAAGGGGACAAGGCAAAGGCCTTGGCACCACAAATACTGTTCAGCAATAGCCAAACACCGGTGTGTTATCAACACTGTTTCAGTCACAAATCCAAAACTCAGCATCACAGACACTGCTTTGAAGGAATTTAATTTAATTCCAGTCAGACACGGTACATAAAGACACTGTAAAACACAGCTAGTAATTATCAAAGCTCTGACTTAAGTGAGATGCTCATATTTTGCTGAAATTTTGTATCTTGCCTGTTTTTGGCATTGGTCATCAGCCTAAATCATATACTGATTTTCTGCAGTTCTATTAAGAAGAACACACATATCGAGACAAGAGACAATGTTTTGTTTTTTACACAATCCTGACACCTCAAGGGCTCAGTAGCAGCAAAGGATAGCCAACAGTCCCACTTGTGCTCAGATCTGTGCTTTGTCAAACATCTCTCTAGTCCAAATTCCTTTACAAATCAAATAGCAGTATCCTATGATCTCCTCAATAATCCCAGCTGTTTGCTCTAGAGGGTTTTGAAAATTCATTTGACTACTTTGACAACAGAAAGCTTGACTGCCTTTGAATCTGCTTTCAAAGACAAAGTTATACAGGGTCAAGCTATTGCCCATGGAGTATTCTGGTTAGCTTTGACAGTGACAGATACCTTTCATGGCCATTTCCCAGATTCCTTATGCCTACACTTCACACCTGTCCTTAATGATGAATGACAGTCATCTGCAATGAATGACAATTTTCCAGTACTCTCATCCCCAAAGAAATGGCATTATCATCACATTTTCTTGCTTTAATTTATCAGACTGAAAAAATACACTCTTTGATTATTAGATTCTTTATTAATGTAATAACTTAAGCAAATACCATTTTATGTGTTTTGAGATACAGATGGGAAAGTATATCAAGTTCTTAGGTAGACTATTCTCTGTCTTCGTTACTTTAGGAACTGTAAATCTTACTCTTTAATGAAAATTCAGTGAGGAGAAGACAGACTGTTTTGATTTGAAATTAGTTTAGATGTTCTAGCTGAGTCTTGAAGAAATAAACAACTGACTTATAAAATAAAGGAATATTCAAAACTACTTTGAATGTAAGTCTCATTCTCACCACTGACAGGAGTGGCAATTTTATTTGCTTAGTGAAGTTTTGTTTTAGTTTTATGCAGTTTCATCTTCACTGATTCAACAAGGACTGAAATAGTCCAGTAAAAAGACCCCTCAGAAAAAGCCATACAGTCAAGTTTGTACTTTGTGAGAAAAGGTGTCACCTTAGGCCACAATTCTTGACAATGATTATTTATTAGTGGCAGATCCAATTGAATTTATCTTAAAAAATTATTCAAGCTTGGCTCAAAATTGTGATTTTTCATTACCATAGCATTGAAGGTCTACAGACCAGGACCTCTCTGTGCCTGCGTTCTGTAGAAACAAACCAAAAGGGACTACATATAGAACAGAATGTTTGACATCTAAACAAAGACAATACTCTAGATACCAATACTCTAGATATCCATCTTCAAATAGAAAGAAATATATTGAGTGTAGAAGCACAAAAATCCCAGGAAAAATGAGAAAACATTCATCAGTTTGATGGGCACTGACATTAGAGGACGTGAGCCTTGTGTTCAGCAATGCCAAAGCAGCAGTGACTTATAAGAAGACTTTTTAAAGGAGAACAAGCTTTCTGAGTTTTCAGAAATGTTAACAAGGACCTCCTCCCAGGCTTGCAGGACAGGAAAACAGAATTAAGGAATTTGCGTCAAAACAAACATGTACAGGAACCCAAAATAACCTGTCACTTGAGAGGAGAAATGAACTTCTACTGTAAGGAGAACCAGCGTTTTGGGGGGTTTTTTTCTTTCATTGGCACATCATTGAACACAAATGCATCTTTCTAGTAGCTTACAGGTTTTATATCTCTGGCATATCTCAGCAATATTTATCCACTATCATTATAAAACAAAGAGGAGAATTAGTTGCCAGGGACTGGTATGAAGCAGTAAGTTAATGCTGATGCAGTGAGTGAATACTAGTGTGCGTGTGTACATAGAAGGGTGGGATGATGACTGAAGTGACAGAGGTAAATCACAGCAGACATAAAACCTACTACCCAAGGCAGGCCATGTCACTCACACACAAAAGGAACTACCAGATGGTAGCAGGCAGTATACTCCATTTCCTTGTGCACTCCTCAACTTTAGGAACTTCATGAATGTTTTTATTTGCATTTGCAATCTTTATAAATCCAGCTGTTTCAGAAGGTACATAATTTTTTACTTACAGTCTGATTCAGCACCATTTGTGTGGTCCAAGTGTGCTGCCTGCGCAACACAGGGCATCTTCTCTGAGTCCTGCAGCAGCTTCAGAAACACCTTTCATGAAATAAGAAAAAGTAATTTATAATCCATTTTCCCAAAACTGTTTCCTCTATATGTATGTTCCAAACAATCCAGACTGACAGAATTAGCAGTGACTGCTGTAGCCACCCTGATGAAATATGACTATACAATCAGTCCAGCTGGAGATCTTGGGGATAAGGGGAATGCAATAAGTGCCAATAGATACAAAAGAACAGATGGAAAGAATTGCTGACCCATACATACTAGTATCTGCAAACCTTTTTCAATAGACTGACTGCCTTTGACTTTTTACGCTCCTAAGGTGTGGTATGTGTTCGAACTCAGTTACTGCAGTTTTTACCAAGCACATGTTGACAGCTCCCTTCTGGTGCTCCAGACGGAAACCCGTGGGCACAACCAGAACTCCTACCAAAGCGTTCTGATTATACTAGTACAACTAGTACAAAATCATGGAGAACTGAGAATCTACAGAATTCACAGTGTCTAGGGACTATCAGGAAGTGTCTCCAGATTTGGGAAAGAATGTGGGCATTAATGTCATTGAAAGACATTTAAAGGACAATACAATCATCGGGCACAGTAAAGTCCTGTAAAAGTAATACTGCAGAGAGGACCAGGCAACAACCTGTGTTTTGTAGCAAAACACTAAGCATGCATACCCCAAACTGAGAGATGATAAGATCCTGTTACCTAAAATTGCCATGAGAAAAACTGAAATAATTTTTTTATAATAGCAACAATCTAAAAATCTGTACTAGATTAAAATCACATGGATTGAATCTTTCTAAGCAGGAGAACACACATCAGAAGAGAGTCATAGATGACATTATAAAAACCCAGCATAATTTCATAATCATGAGGTTTATTTAAGTGGTAATATACACTAGTCTGGCTACTATTTCTTGCCTAATCTTTTTTCACAGTCCTGTCCACTGAAAGGCCTTTGCATTTCTAGACAGATATTTCATTTTTGGTCCCTCAGCTTTACAGAAGCTTGGAACCGTCTTATTCACACACATCCCATTTCCTGCAAGCTCAAATGAAAAACAAAATTAAAATTTTCTCATCTTAACCCGAATTGAAATGAAAACAGTGATGTAAGAACTTCAGATACAAAGAAAGAAAAGAAAAATTAACAGAAAGTACAGGTACTGAAAGCATCTCTAACTGAACAGCAAAAGTACAACCAAGTTCTGCTTTGTCTTGATGAAAGTCTTGCTTTTTCTCTCTGTTTGGGTTGAGTTGCAAGACTTAAATTATACCCACAGTGCAACTTTCAGAAATCATTAAGAAACCATTTATTTCTTCCCACAAAAGGACCTGATATCAGCCATAACAAAATATTCCTTGTTTCCAAGGAGCTCATACAATAGACAATAAAAACCAGTCAATGTGAAGTACTTTATAGCTGTTGAAAGGTATTTCTTGACTTGCTGAGGTCTGACAGTTACATAAACCATATTTTCCTTAGTCAATATAATTGTCATTTAACAGTGGTTATTGATTGTGTTTGTTACCTGCCAGCTTTCAGAGAACACTTTTGGCCATTAACAACTGCAAGGACAGAAATATCTGGCCTGACATTTCTGTATTAGACCCTGGAGGCAGATCCTGACAGCCTACAGCCACATTCTAATTTGTTGCCTTGGACCTGCTTGCTGATAGCTCTGCACACCAATTCTGTCAAGCAAACCAAACTAAACTGAACCAACTGAATCACAGAACATGAATCACTGAATAGCCTGGGTTGGAAGGGACCTTAAAGACCATCTAATTTCCACCACACTGCCATGGACAAAGATACCTTTCACTAGACCAGGTCTCTCAGAGTTCCATCCAGCCTAGTCTTGAACATTTCCAAGGATGGGGCATCAACAACTATTCTAGGCAACCCATTTAAGTGCCTTACCACTCTCAGAGAATAGAATTTCTTCCTAAAATTTAATCTAAACCTAAAATCTAAACCTAAATCTAAATATTTAATCTAATTCAATCTTTCAGCCTGAAGCCGCTCCCCCTTGTCCTGTCACTACAGTCCCTCTCCCTCTTGTAACAAGTCTTGTAAAAAGTCCCTCTCCATCTTTCATGTATGCTCCTTTCAGGTACTGGAAGGCTGCAAGTGGGTCGCTCTGAAGCTTCTTCTCTGCAGGCTGAAAAAAATCCAACTCTCTCAGCCTTTTCTCACACGAGAGGTGCTCCATGCCTCTAATCATCTTGGTGGCCCTCCTCTGGACTCACTCCAACAGGTCGATGTCCTTCCTGTGCTGAGGACCCCAGAGCTGGATGCAGCACTCCAGGTGGGGTCTCACTGTAGCCAAGTAGAGGGACAGAATCCCCTCCCTCGCCCTGCTGGCCATGCCACTTTTGATGCAGCCCAGGACACAATTGGCTTTCTGAGCTGTGAGTGCACTTTGCTGGGTCATGTCCAGCCACTCATCCACCAGCACCCCCAAGTCCTTCTCAGCAGGGCAGAAATATTTCAAGGAGGTATATGGCTTTCCCTGAAAAGTTTTGAGGCAAACTGTCAGGTCATTTCAATGAAGAGAATTCAAAGTAATATTCAATTAATAAATTTCAACACATCTTATTCTGCAAAGATATTCAATCATTTTGCTCTCTGCTCAAAGCAAAGCAAGAAAGCAATAACCTTCAAAATCTCCAGAGCTGCCAGAAAGTAAAACAGCATCCTCCAGAGAGCTTAGTATACTCTTAATTTAATTAACCACCCTTCTATCTCCTTTTGGTTCTGTTACCATTTTGGATTACAAGAGTTATAAAATTCACAGATACAAATAGTTGGAAAAGATATCTAACGCCTTAAATGAAGCAAATGTAATATAGTGAGATTTGAAAGTGTCAGAAATTGATTTGTTAGAACTTCAAGATTCCTTTCAAATATGAATGGAAGTCCATTTTCCCTTGAAGGGTATGATTTTTAGAGAGTACGAGTGTCCCTTAGGCTGATAGTAAGTGCATAAGAGAGCAAAAAGAAAAGTCAAAATAAAATTTATAGTACATTTCTTCCTTTAAATTCAAGGTTCTTTGTTTTCAGACTGAATTGCTTGAATAGATTAAATAGTGTTATTATGTGCTATTCATTTAATTCCCAATGCAAAGAGGTTTTTGATAAGAGAATGGAGAATTCCGGTTGTAACAACAACTAATGATGAGATGCAAAGATGACAGGAATCAACACAAATGAATACATTAAATCTTCAAGCTGAAGAATGATACATTAATATCTAATACCACATTTAATGCCGTATTTAAACTTCCCCTTTAAAAAAAAAAAAGCTAAAAGCAAGTTGTCAACTGAGCAATAGATTGAGCACACTCTGGAAACTTCCTCATATCAATGACAGCTTTACATTTACTTTATACATGTCAGTTCTGGAAAGTCCTATTTTATCCCATGGATATAATCCAAAAGTATTCTCAATATCTGCATTGTCTTCAAATCTATAAAGTTTGGTGGTAAACAGTATTCTTTCTTACCACACATTAATCACCCTATATACGAAAATAACTTTTCAATAAACTTTTGACTTTCCTCATAGAATTGTATAGCGGGAATGTGTTTTACTTCATAGCATTATGTAAAATGTAAATTATGAGAGCTGACATAAGTCTCCCATCATCATTCATAGAAGTGATTTTCTTTTTTTTTCTAAAGGATTTATAATACAATATTTGGACAGCGGTGGTTTAGGGAATCTTGATATTTAGAAGTCGTAGATGGGGTAAATGCAGTCCAAGGGAAATAACTTCTCACTGATGTGGTAATTTTCACAGGCATAAATCCAGAAGTGATGAAGACGCATTACAGAGTCTCTTCATCTGTCCATTCTGTACATATACACAAACATACATACACATAAGTGTGTATATATGTTCAGGTACACATATATGAAAGTCTCTCTCAGTACATACAGAAAATATTCTTTAGATATTTCACCACACAGTCTGGCCAAGTCCTAAGCTTTAGAACTTTTAAAGCAGCAAGTATTCTCAGCAATTTTTTTTCTGCTCAAAGAACCACCTGAACTGAAGTTTGAGCCTTGCAAGTTCAAGCTTGTTCCAATGCTACAAGCTTAAGTCAAGAGTTTTTCTCAGTAAATCAATGACACATTAAATTTTCCTTTAGTTAATGCAGAAACAAACATTTCAGAGTTACACAGGTCATCAGTCTTCACATCAGATTCTTGAAGTAAGAAATACATCATAGTAGAGTGGGTGCTGAAATTAATAGCAAAGTAAAACTATATAGATTTCACGTGATCTGGATTTTTTGGTTGCTTGTTTTCTTGACCTTTTTTTTTTCTTTTTTCAGAAAACATTCCTCTCACAAGAAATTGTTGTGGAATATGAAAAATACAATCAAGAGTAACTGGAAGCTATTACAGCATTCTCTAACCAAGAAAATGCCATTACACAGAAAAACTACAGGTACCTCTTCCAAAGTTGTGTCAGAAATGCCATAGCCAGTCACATGTAGATGCTGAAGGCTTTGATCTAAAGCTTGAAAAAGACCTTTAAAAGAGGTCTTATCTGCCTTTTCTGGAATCACATAGGTCAGCTCAGTTCCACTGTTTTCCTTCAAGAAGGCTTCTGGAATGTGGGTCTGTACCAGAGATGTGACACGAACAATATGCTCAGGATCCTGGATTTCAAACATAGAGGGCTATGAGGAAAGAAAGATAATCATGCATAAAAATTAAATATTACCAGAAATACTGGATTGATAGTAGAATTCACACAGAAAAATTTCCTCTAATGAAACTGTTTCACATCCGGGGTACAGAGACTACTTCCCAGAAATGAAGAGCAGTGAGACAAAGCCCTTTTCAGCTAAATACTGACATTCAACGTTTTCAAAAATGTCATTATATTAATCAAAATAACAATAGTACCCACCCAAAACAACCACAAAAGCCAATAAAACTATGTTTTGCTGGCTCTCTAATTATCTAGATCACATATTACTTCCTGGCAGGGACACACAGCTTAGAATACACACACCTGTTACTTGGTGGGCACTTCTGTACCGTACATTTTTAATATACCTTTTTTATAAGCGTCAGACTGTGTCCCTGGCCGTATGTTTCCCTCAGATAAGAGGGAGAACCGCAGCACCTCAGCTGGCCACGCTGCAGGATGGCAATGCGATCACTGAGCACCTCCGCCTCGTCAAGGTGGTGAGTGGTAAAGATCAGTGTGCAGCCTGCATCAGAAAGATTGGTACATGTCTACAAAACCTGGTTTCTGGGCAAACACCTCCTGCTTTCACGAGAGTCCTTTAACCTTAAGGGAACATGTTGCAGGACTCTTCAAAACATAACTACAGGACACAAACAAAATCTGCAGTCAGATTTACAATCTGAGTTAAATTCAGGTCTAAACTTGCTTTGCCCTGTATTTTACACAGCAAGCATTATTAAGCCATTAGGACCTCCAGCTGTATTAAGAGGATAAAAAACTCCTTAAAATGACATTACAAAAGTGTCTGTCTCAATGGATCATTCACTGTGAATTATTACATCTAATTGAGTGCTCATAAACTGAAGAGTTTCTTCCCACAACCAATTTTTGACCTTATGGCACTTAAAAAATTAATGTAGACGATTGACTGATGAGTCTATTTTCATTAGAATATATATGCAGCTATATACAGATATATGTGAAATGGGAAATGGAAACCAGAAAGTAATTCTCACAAGCTGGAGAGAGGGGAGAAACTTCAGAACAGGCCTCAGAACCAAGTTCAATCTTCTTTTAGACTGTGCGGCTTTCTGTGTGATAGCAGATAATGCTTGTAATCTCATTTGGCTGCCTTAAAGTTTCCAAGTTCAATTAAATATTTCCTCAGAAAGGAATGCACTTAATTTCTGATAATATTTTGGCTATATTTTGACTAGCCAGTTTAAATTGATTGAAACAAAATTCCAGAAAGGAAAATGAGAAACAAATTATGTGTATAAACTTTATACCAGCTTTGTACTTCAGAAGAACATCCCAGATCCCACGGCGAGAACATGGATCTATTCCACTGGTGGGCTCATCTAGAACAACTGTCTTTGAGTTTCCAATAAAGGAGATGGCAATTGACAGCCTCCTTTTCATTCCCCCAGAAAGAGCTCCGACAGGTTTGTACTGATGTTCAGATAAATCCACATCTTCCAGAGCTCTGAAATAGGAGTACAAAAATGGGACCAATTTTGGAAAAGTTTTTCTGGTCACATCATGTTCACTCAGAGAAGAATTACTGAAAAGTCACTGTAAATGGAAAGTGATAAAATCACTATTTCTGACTGATTATATAGTTTGGTGTCAGAATCAAATAGGAAAACAAATACACTTTTGCCTACAAAGCGTAAATGTTCATCATCATCTGATGCAAAAATTCTGGATAGGTATTGTGTAGGGTAAGTGAAAAAAACTTTTAAATTAAGACAAAAAGTAACAATTTGTCCAACAGCTTCTACAAACTCCAGATTACAGCCCCTTTAAACAAAAATAAAGACTGCTAGTTTCATAACTCAGGCTGTTCTTCAGGTTTTGCAACTACATAAAGAACCTTAGAGAACTCCTCTGTTTTTAGGAAATGAGTAGTCATTTTAAGTAAATAGGGTAATGCTGCTGGGGTTTTTTTCCTTTCCTTCTTTTAGAAGATATGTTTTCGTGAAATAAACAGAATAGTGATCCCTGGGTAGAATAATACTACCAAATCTAAACTAATCTAATTCCTGTGTTAAGGACTGGGAGATACCTTACAGATGTTGCCAGTTCGGCACTTGCCCTCTGCTGATGATCTTGCATCTGAGCAGTGTATGGAAATAGTCTCAATAAAGGCAGCACTACAAGACCATTAATTTATTGTTCATCACCCTGAATATCCAGTCACTGACCTAAGAGCTTTCAGCTGCTATCAGCCTGGTAGGCAAGTCATAAAAAGCTCAACAGTCCTAAGCTAAGCTCCTGAATCATTTGAGTGAATATGCAGTCTGTAAGCCATGCCATTTACCCTGAGAGATTTCTCATTTTTAAGACAACAGGTTTCTATAATTGTTCTATAGATACATATCGAGGAAAATTAGTCTTAATCTCTTTAGAAGCCTGCTTCTTTTGCTGATAAAAGGAGAATTTTGTTTCATTATTTTCTTGCTTTTCTAATTTCTCTGAAGTCTTGTAAAGCATTTGTTGCCTTCAAAAATAATTTAATTTTTCTTAGTAGCAAGGCCCACAGAGTCCTGGGTGTTCTCACGTGCAATTAGTATGACACACTGCTGCTGAAATTACAATTCAGCAGTCTAAGTACCATAAAATACAGAATATTATTTTGCATAAATTTTAAACCAAGTACTAGGTTTGGTTTGTCTCTCTTATTCCACAGAATTGTTTCTATTGTTTCTAGAGAGAATGTAGTGCCCCACACCAGAGTTTGTCCTGATCAAAATTAAAAAGTAACAGGTTTTTATGATAGCTACCAAAAACGAAAGCTGCTTTGCCACAAATGCCTCTGCATATGCCTAATTGTACTCTTGAGAAGTCCAATCATTATTTCCATTGAAGCATGGAAATGACCAGCTCTTCACAGAGTCTAACACAAATCAGAATGTAAGCAGAAAGTATTTACACTGCCACACTGTTAGAAAAGCTACATTTTATTCCTGAAGTAGAGAAAATGCAATTTTCTCTTAGTGAACAAGATTTCAGCTTGTGCAGTTTACTAGTAAAATGCAAAAAAAGAGAAAAGATCTAGTCCTTTATCAAAGTAGTATCAGCATAAAAACGCTAGCAAACATTTTCAACCTGACAAGTGACAAATCCTCTGGGGTGATGTCAGAGCTCTGGTTTGTTTTTCCTATTGAATTGTTTGGTTTTAACCTCTTTATTTATTAAAGATATTTCAAGGCTGGATTTGGCAAAGGAAAACATGATAGCCTGTTTAAAAACTTGTAACTAAGACTTCTTTACCTGCCTTTTCTTGTTTTCTAATCTTCCATCTACTGCAGATGAGGGAATACAGGACAATAAATATATAAATTCAGTGTTCATTTATCTAGAAACTCAGGGCAAGCACAGCAGGTGACTTTCTATCTTCCTCTCCAGCAAGGAGAGAGGTAAGGCAGACAGTATGAGACAGGAACCCCTGCAGCTGCTACAATGCTAACCATCCCCACTCCAGCCAAAACATCACTATTTGATGGTCCTGTATACCAGGTTTTTAAACATTGACAGTTCCACTACAAATATATTCAAGTAAGGGTTAGAAACTAGGAGATCTATTTCCAAGGCACAGCTTCAGAACATGAAATGTGATAAAAAAACCTCAAAACGCTGCAGTTTCCATTGGTTTTTGCTCGCAATTTTTTGCATTTGCACTTTCTTACTTAAGTGATTTGCAAAAGTCATTACTAATTTACTTCACAAATTTCAACAAAGGAAAGGAAAACTTACCCAGTGACTTGCTCATTCAACTGTTCTTTTGTCCATCGGGGTGCCTTCACTGATCCATAGAGCAGTAGATGTTCTCGCACCGTAAGAATGTTGAACAGGACATCGTACTGAGGGCAGACACCCAGCTCTGTCCTGATGGCAGCCAGATCAGTACGTATGTCCTTTCCATCAACAATAATGGTACCGGAGCTCGGTGGATACAGACCAGTCAACAGTGAGCTAAGGAAAAACATTTATTCAGCAAGATGATGTGCAATGACTGCACTACATAGTTACTTGGATTTCTGGAGGCATGTCCTAGCATCCTTAGAGCAACAGCAATTCAATTAAGTATAGTTATAGACACATCACTAATGTTTCAATTTTGGATTTTATTGGTTTGAGTTTGGGGGGTTTTGGGGGAGAGGTTTGGTTTGTTGGTTTTGGTTTGCTGTTTTGGGTTTTGTTTTTTTGTTTTTTTGGGTTTTTTTGGTTGGTTGCTTTGTTGGTTTTTCATTTTCTTTTTTAAACATGATCTCAACAGTCCTTCATTTCCCTTCTTCCAGAACAAAATCCACTTTTTTTTTTTCTCAAACAGAAATAACAGAAATAATCTCCTTTTTCACATGGGTCTTCTGTGAGGAGTATTTCCCAATGAGGTCTCATCCTGCATCACTGGTTTGATGAAAGCTGATCGTAGCTAACATAAAGCTAGAAACATAGACTTCTTGAGACATTTTTAAAGGTCATTTTCATTTTGTTATTTTCATTGCTGGTCAACTGCCAAGAAAAAAGTCCCTTGCAAGCTCTAGGGACAAAGTACAAAACCCCACAGAACTCCACACTCTCCATGTGATGAGGGCATATAGGATGCCAGAAAAGAATACTCCCCCAATTATGTGTTCAGCTCCACAACTAAACATTCCCTGCTCCTACTTAAGCTGCTCCTGAACTATTAAGTCATGGTTTAAGTGACACAGAAGACCCAGTTCTCTATCCATTACATTGCTTGTGTCATAGATATACAGCCTCTTTCCATGTGCTCTGAGGAGGTTATCAAATATTTATTTGGGAAAAAAAAATAACTATAGCAAAGAATATACAAAATTTTACAGTGGAAAAGCATAGCAGAGATCAGAGGGGAGAGCGACACCATTCACTGTCACACTCACATAACTGTTGTCTTGCCAGCTCCATTAGGTCCCAAGAGCGCTGTAATCTGCCCTCTGTGGAAAGTGAGGCTGAGATCTTTAACGGCGGCCTTCTGGCCATCCACGTGCTCTTTGGTGAGAGACAGCAGCATGACACCAATGGTGCCTCCCTCAGTGCAAGTGCCTTTCCAACTCTGAGCTGCTGGGTCTGTGTGGGAAAGAGCAGCAAAACAATCACGTTGCTGAATCTCAATGTACGTGTGTGTGTACAAAGGGAATAACAATTTAATTTAATCCCTGCTGCCATTTACCAAAGCCTGGAACAGATGTCCAGATGGCCTGAACTGACACAAGCTCCACTGAAATCAAAGATTCCATGCCAGTCAATATTTGCTAAGAATTTGGCCTATTTGCAGTTTTGAAAAACAACCTAAAACAGTTTTGCCAAGTTGTGGGCATATCCTCATATGTTTTCATAAAACCATAAAATAGTTGCTGTATCTTATATCTAGTAGACAAAAACACTTATAATAACATTATTTGAATCATTGCTTTGTGCCCATAAGTATGACAAAATTCTGTGTGAGCTACTTCATATGTGCCATCCAGTTTCATGCACACAGCCTTGACAGAACATTCAGAGGCATAGTCAGTTCATCTTCTCAATTCCCCTCAGTCAACCAAGCAAAGCAGATCTCCGTGAACAAGTCAGAGTAGCAGCATAGTCTAAACATAATTCAAGGTGCTCAAGGCAGCAGACATCCAGCATTTTTCTAAATGTGATTTACCAGCTCAGGAAACTGGGATGACCATACGACATCAATCAAATTGCCTTGCTTTCTGTACCAGGAGGAAAGGTTGGCACAGCTTTCCAAACATGAGCACAGTCAATCAGCAGCCCCATATTTGCATGTAATATTTTATTGACTCATTACAACTGAGAAATCTGGCAGTGGGATTTTTTCTCTCTTTAAAAAAAGCAAGCCAAATTAGAATATCCATAGAAATAGACTGTTATGGATGAGAATTATGAGAAGAATAAATTAACCTTTTGAATATATATGAAATATACATTGTCATAAAATATTTTTTGTTTATATTTATA